>CM038220.1:37207733-37279173 GCA_021442155.1 Cymbidium sinense | reverse complement strand
ATAAATAAATTTCGTAAATTCAAAATTTTATACTCCATATGGTGCTACTATACGCATGCATTTAGCGATCTAACGACTAGCCTTAATCAAAAGTTCTCTCTCAACATTGAGATGAGTAATTAATTATAGTGTTTGCTTATAGAAACCCGGAACCGATCTAAAGTCCTAAAAATGAGAGTGAAATCTCTGTAGTGTCTTATCTACTATTTCATCTATCTTCCAAAATTTCATCCACCGTAAATCACTCTCTTAATCGAGGTCGGTGATGTATTTTTGGAGCCCACATACTGCTTAAGCTTCAAAAATTATTCTTTAACTATTTCATTTGTTCATTAATTATCAATCTCTATTTGATAAAATTTCGGCAGCCTCCCGACATCGTTCTCATATAGGGGGCTACTTCGGGAGTGATAGAGCCTTCCTATCATGCTTAAGAAAACATGCATAGTCAGTGTCTTGCGACACTGCGGCTTAGAGAGTTTCGTGTGCTCGGATTGGATGGACGGTTTGTTGAATGAGAGGAAGGGAGAAGACCGCAAATAATAGGGATCAAGGTCGCTGAGACAAGTGTTATGAGGATTAGGGTTGGATAAGAGGGTATATATAGGGCCTATGCTTATTGGAGTGAAAATAAATCTGAATTTTGAATTTTACGACGACCCTATTATATAATTAATATATGTTTCTAAGTTATTCGATGTTACAACCATTAATCGCTGCTTCATGATCGGAGGCCATTTTGTTCGAATCATGTCAATTTCGTAATCACGTCGCCGCTCGACCTCTCAACATTCGCGACTCATCCAATTGACGCCTCATTTGATAGGTTTCAACATTTCGATGCTAACGGGGTGATCAATTCACGAACGGAGGATGTTTGAACATCTTCGCAACCTCTCGATTCTGATATGCACGTAGACGCATCGACAGATCTCCTTCTTGATCGATCGACAGTAGAATTGTGCAATATGTATATTCTGATTAATTTTAACATTCTGAACGCGATGGTGAAGTTTGTTCGTCGATCGTAGGTCATTTCGACTGATTTTAGGGATACTTAGTAAATTTCAACTCCGATTTGGACTATTGCATTTGAAGTCCGCCTAATTTGACTTGTAGGTTCGACCCGACTAATGCAGCATGCATGGAGGTCAACATTATCCAAGATGAGTTAAATTTTTGTCAAACTTGAACCCGACAAATTGACCTGAATTGACACCTCAATATGATCGCAATTAAAGATTTCCCAAAAATTTTGGAAGGCACGCAAATTTTTTTGCATAAAATAATAGTCATATATTTAGTTCCCCATTGTAGTTTGAGCCACAAACTCCTGTTCCTAACTCTTTAATGAGATAACAACTCCATCAAATAAGAAAACAAAACCACAACTAGATTTTATAGTATCAACATAACCTTCAATGTTAAAAACTAAACAACCAATCAATTCAAGTTCATCGGATTCATGTATCAGCACAAAACTTCCTCACTTTTAGTAGCGAAACACAATAGTTCATCGGATTCATTACCATTGATTTCTAAGTTCAAGGGCAACTGCAGAGTCAAATTACTTCTTCCTAAAATGAGCACATATTTCTTTCTTGCACAGAAACTTAACAAAACAACATTCGGAGACGCTCAATAAAAAAAAAAAACCAGTACTCTTAACTCAAATGCACATAGCTTAACAAGAATAACTCTAAATGCTGAATCAAATAACAATTAAAGATAATGATTCTAAATGTTGAAGACAAATGGTAGAGAAAAATGATGATGATTGAGATAGAATTTAGTGTTGTGAATAACACAAAAGGAATCACGAGTTGGCAAAAGTGTGGAGGGCACTTGAGCCGATCTTAATTTTAAGTTTATGAAAGGGAATAATGTCAGAGTGAAGATAATGTGAGAACAAAAAAAAAGGTAGTTAAGAGGAAGTCTTCAAAGCTGGAATTTTTGAAAATTAACATACATGTGTTCAAACACAAAATCAGGAAGAGTTTCCCTATTCTACGTATACTCATGTGAAATATCTGATTGTATTACTTATCAAAGGTTATCACTAGGTTTAAAATATAGTTCCATCAGACTACAAAAATATTTCAACAAAAAAATTCATGAAAACTAATGAACACCAGGACCTGGAGGACAAGGTTCTTCAGTTATGGGTTTCAGTTCTCGGTTTGACTACTCACCAATGCCTCGATGAGAAATAGAAAAATGTTTACTAAACAAGAAAGTATTGAACTAGCCAACTCAATGCCTACTATACAGAAACAGTTACTTTCAGGATGTATCTAAAATATTATGATCAAGCAAACGACAAGCATATTATGATCAAAAGGTTCAGCATCATTCAAGAAAAATAAATTTTGAAAATCTCAATTACATCCAAACAGTGTAAAAAAATGAACCACTATGGTCTCAAGAAGGAAAAAAAATATTGATCAAAACACAATAAGCTGAAAAAAAATGTCATTGTCGATGAAGAACAGCACCCTCAATCATGTCCATGGCCCAAGTAATAAGCAACAGGAAAAGTAGAACTAGCACCCATTTTGTTGATGGTTAAGCGCTCTGTTTCATTTCCACATTCTGACTGTTTAGAAGCATTTTCGGTGCACAATAGATGGTCCTGATTCATCATACTCTGCCTTTGAAATCCACATCTGCAATCAATTATAAGAACTAATCAGAATTTCAGATGCATATCTGTGAAAAAGATGGAAATATAAATGGAAAAAAGTTACGTCAAGAAGGTGAAAGATGTATGTATAAGTGAGCCAACCAAAGAGATAAGAAAGACATAGTTCAAGGGGGTATTAAGAATGAAAATAATAAAGTGCTTTTCTTAGAAAAAGATATTGAAAATAGGTGGATGAGGTATTTTAATAAACTTTTCAATGAAGGACCTGAAAGTACGATTGATTTTAGCAACCTTAATACCCTAAACAAAAATAGAGAATTTCATTTTTATCGTCGTATTAGTAAATCTGAAGTTAGTGAAGCTTTAAAGAAAATGAAATGTGGAAAAGCAATAGGACCGGATAATATTCAAATAGAAGTGTGGAAATGTTTAGGAGATCAAGGAATTTCTTGGCTTACAAATCTTTTTAATGTTATTTTAAAGACTAAAAGATGCCGATGAGTGGAGAAAGAGTTTGTTAGTTCTATATTTAAGAATAAAGGTGATGCATAAGAGTGTGCAAATTATAGAGGAATTAAGTTAATGTGCCATACATTATGGGAGAGAGTAATTGAGCATAGTTACGATGTGATACAAAAGTTTCTCACAATCCGTTTCATGCCGTGTAGATCTACTATGGATGCTATACATTTGTTAAGAGGTTTGATGGAGAAGCAGAGAAAATAAGAAGGATCGATATGATATTTATTGATTTAGAGAATGCTTATGATAAAGTCTCAAGAGATGTTCTTTGGAGAGTTCTAACGAAAGAAGTTAATATTGGTTATATTCAAGTCATTAAGGATATGTATACTAGAGCTATTACTTGTGTCCAAACACGAGGATTGACAAAATATTTTCCTATTTCTTGGATTACATCAAGGATCAACATTAAGCCCTTATCTTTTTACTTTAGTTATGGATGTTCTTAAGGATATTTACAAGAAGATGTACCTTGGTGTATGCTTTTGCGATGACATTCTTCTTGTTGATAAGAGAGAGGAGTCCAACGAAACTTGAATTATGGAGGTCAACTTTAGAGTCTAAAGGTTTTCATTTAACTAGATCTAAAACTGAATATATGGAGTGTAATTTTAGTTGTAGAAGTTTTAGTGGTAGTGACTTTAGGTGATCAAGTCATTAATAAGAGTGAGATCTGATATTTAGGCTCTATTGTTCAAAATGATGGTGAAATAGATGGAGATGTTATTAGTAGAATTCAAGTTGGATGGTTGAAGTGGAGGAATGCATCCGACCTATTATGTGATAGAAAAGTTCCACTTAAACTTAAGGGAAAATTTTATAAGATGGTGGCAAGACCGCAATGACTTATGGTGAATGTTGGCCAACAAAAAGAGAAACATACTAAGTTAAGTGTTATAGAGATGAGGATGCTCAGGTGGATGAGTGACTTTACCCTTAGAGATAGAATGCAAAATGAGTATGTTCGGGAAAAAGTTGGAGTAGCTCCAGTGGTAGATAAGATTAGGGAGAGTCGCCTTAGATGCCACATAAAGCGTCGTCCCATGACCGATTAGGAGAGTAGATGCATTAGATTTTCCTTATGTTAAGAAAGGTAGAGGTAGACCTAAAAAAGACTTGGTTAAGATGTATAAAAAATGATCTTAGTATACTTGAATTAAATGAGAATTTGACACATAATAGGAGACGAAGGATTCATGTAGCCGACCCCACCTAGTGGGATTAAGGCTTCTTGTTGTTGTTGTTGTTGTATCTGTGAAAAAGATGAAAATATAAATAAAAAAACTCGTTACAGTCAAGCCAATGAAACTCCTAAGACTGTTTTTTTTCTATTTCCCCGGCCTATTTTTTGAAAGGTTGTGGGCAACATCACCTAGCATTGCTCATTCGCAACTCCAAAGGTCTTACTTCTTTCAATATAAATTTTCCCTTTGAGGTAATATTATATTTAAAGAGAAAGTTATATTTATTTTAAAAATAAAATCGTTGTCTAATTTATATGCACATCTGATAATATTGAAAAGATTGATTACATGCTGATTGAAGTGGATTAACTATGTTAAATTAGTCGATTTAGACTACCTAATGTAACCATCCAGAAGAAAAATCTAAAAAAAAAAAGCTAGAAATAAGGTATTGTCCACTCAAATTATATTGCCCCAAATATCAATACGTTTTATTATGAACATTTGACATGTATGTTGGTTGTATATTTCTTTCATGTTTTAAGGTCATAATGAATAGCTGGTCAATATGAAAAATGCAAGTGTACCTGTTGAGGTCAAAGATGGCAAGGTGCTAAGGTCCATTGACAAAGGCAAGATGAGAGAAGCAAAATGCTCACCTTTGCCAAATTAGGTGCTAATTCAAAATAAAACATAATGAATAAACTAAAATTAATGTTTATATATTAAAAAAATATACTAAGACTATGCAAAATAGACTAATTCAAATTGCATGTTTAACATGAAATAACATTATAAAGTTATAACGCTTATCAAAAAATGATAGATCTCATGTTGTCTATTTAAAAATACAACAACAACAAAGCCTTTATCTCACTACATGGGGTCAACTACATGAATTTTATTTCTCCATTGTGTCATATTAAGTGTCATATTCTTATTTAATTATAATAAATCAAGATCATTTTTTATGCTTCATAACTAAGTCATTTTAGGTCTACCTTTATCTTTCTTAACATAGGTTGAATCTACATCTACTCTCTTAACCTGGATCATTGGGCAACCGGCATTTTAGGTGGCCAAACCATCTAAGGCAATTAACTCTAATCTTATTAGCCACTGAAGTTACTCTAACATTTTCACAGATATATTTGTTTCGCATTTTATCTCTAATTGTAATGTCACTCATTTACCTGAGCATCCACATCTTTGCAACACTTAATTTTATGCTTCTCTTTAGGTGGACAATATTTTGCGCCATAAAGCATTACATGTCTCACCACCATCTTGTATTTTTTTCCTTAAGTCTAAGCAATCAATTTAAAAAATACAAATAAAAAATTCTTTTAAAGAAATAAGCTATAGTATAGTGAGTGAATACATAGAAAAATTCATGGCTTGTAATATGGCATGAAAAAAGTCTCAAAAAGAAAAAACTCAAAAGTAGGGATCTCTTTGTTACCTTTTGTAAGAACAAAATGAAGAAAAATAAGATAGTACAAAAAATAAAGTTTTGTTCACTATTTCTATGCAATAAGAGTAAAATAATTAAAAACAGGAGGTTGCGGTTCTTGGTAAACCAACTTAGATAAATAAAATCTATGGCCAAGGTGTTTAGTATCTGAACTGATGAGCACAAAGAAGCGCTATCTTAATTCATGCAGACTATCGATATGCTAAGGTATTATCATACTAGTGCCTAAATAAGTATGCGCGACAAAGAAGAGAATCCTAAAACAAAGGTGCAAGATATCACAATTAATGAGGATATTGAGTTTAGTTTCACATTAGACAGTTAAAAAAAATATAGGTGTAGAAATACCATGTTGTTAGATCTCTAGCACAGGCTTTACCTTTTGGGATAAAAATTAGTTTGACCACTAGAGTATCAATCTCAACTTTGATCTCTATTTGGTTCACACTCCATAACAAGAATGATTTGAGTATTACATTATTATGCTAATAAAAGAAAACGAGCAACTTGGATGACAATAGAGATATATCTTGGAGGTGCATGGGCATACACTTTGCAATAAAAAAAATTCATTAAACCAATGCTGTGAAGATGCAATGGCTATAAACTTCTTAATTGAATCTGTCTAAAAGACAGATCTACCTGTTGGAAAGTGCTAAGGGATGCTAAAATGGAACCTCCAATCCAGACACTGTACTTTCTCTCTGGTGGAGCTACCACCTTAATCTTCATGCTACTTGGTGCCAATGCTGTGATCTCCTTGTTCATCCTCTCAGCAATACCGGGAAACATTGTAGAACCACCACTCAAAACTATGTTTCCATAAAGATCCTTCCTTATGTCAACATCACACTTCATAATTGAGTTGTATGTCGTTTCATGGATGCCTGCTGCCTCCATACCAATCATTGATGGTTGGAAGAGGACCTCTGGGCAACGGAACCTCTCAGCACCAATGGTGATCACCTGCCCATCGGGCAGCTCATAACTCTTCTCCACAGATGAGCTAGTCTTAGAAATTTCTAACTCCTGCTCATAATCAAGAGCAATATATGCAAGCTTCTCCTTCATGTCCCTCACAATTTCACGCTCAGCTGTTGTAGTGAATGAATAGCCACGCTCTGTAAGGATCTTCATGAGCGCATCAGTCAAGTCACGACCAGCTAAATCTAGACGAAGGATGGCATGAGGGAGAGCATAGCCCTCATAGATTGGAACAGTATGGCTGACACCATCTCCAGAATCCAGAACAATACCTATTTAAGAATCCCACAAGTGCAAATAAGCATAGAGCCATTTGGCTGTAATAAATGACTTAAGATGAACAAATTAATAGCTAGTTGGACTGTCAATGGACTATTACTAGCAGCATTGAAACCTCCTTTTCCATGCACCAAGAGGAGCATAGCTGTTTCAAACACATTGCATGCTTACTGGTAAACTGCATTTGGTTAGTACTCAAGGAGATTATTACTTGGATGTTTAGACTCCAAAGAGTATAGCCGTGCTTGTGGAGTACATTTGGTTAGTAAGAAAAGAGAGTTTTAGACTCCAAGATTCTGAACACTCAGTTCCTTAAGGGGCAATAACTTAATATTTTATCTTTGTCGTTACACATATTATAAAGTAATTATGCTTACATAAATTTCAGCACCAATTCAGGTATAACTGATGGAAAAATGGACAAGTACATGGTGCATTGGGATGCACCCATTTTCCTTATAGTTATATGTTGACCTTGTGTTAAAAATTGTGCGAGTAAAACATTACTCATAACCAAGAATGTGAACAAGATAAATACTTGAGTCAGAAAAGTCATCATTTCTCAGTATTAAGTTCGAACTGATCAAGAAGATTTTTAAGTAATTCAGAAAATACAGAAAATTATTCCATGGAAATCGGTTGAACATGAGCATATAGTTTTGCGTAAGATGATATTTTTGCAGTCCAAGAGATAAAGCTGATAAAACTCTGCAAATCAATTTCCTCTGAAATCAAAATGATCTGAGGTATTTCAATTTTGACTTAATTCTATCCCTTAGTGGTACCAGAAGGAAGATGATTTTTTCTGCAGTTTAAATTACAACGTTTTAGTTATTTTCAGCTCATTGGAAAGGATATCAAAAGTAAAGTAATAAGCTTTCTCACCAGTTGTGCGACCACTAGCATAAAGAGAGAGAGAACAGCCTGAATTGCCACATACATAGCTGGGGCATTGAAGGTCTCAAACATGATTTGGGTCATCTTTTCACGATTAGCCTTAGGGATTAATGGTGCCTCAGTAAGAAGAACAGGGTGTTCTTCAGGTGCTACACGCAGCTCATTGTAGAAAGTGTGATGCCAAATCTTCTCCATGTCATCCCAGTTGCTCACAATTCCATGCTCAATTGGGTATTTTAGAGTTAAAATCCCACGCTTCGACTGAGCTTCATCCCCAACATATGCATCTTTTTGACCCATGCCTACCATTACCCCAGTATGACGAGGACGACCAACAATGCTAGGAAAGACAGCCCTTGGAGCATCATCTCCAGCAAATCCCGCCTGACGGGAAAAAGATTAAGGTAAAAGTTCTCAAGGGAACATAGAATATGTTGTATTGAAAATACATAAGTTGTTAATCATGAAAAGCACACAACAAATGTTAATAAATATCAGAATAATTAATTGAATACATTTTTTTCCAAAAGTAAAAATTCCACAAGAGGTGTATTTGTACCTTGACCATTCCAGTACCATTGTCACAAACAAGAGGTTGAATTTCTTCACCCTCTGCCATTTTTGTGGTCTGACACAGGAAAAGACTATATCTATGAGTGCAAAACATTAGCATTATAAATTGTTGCAACAGAATAACATATATGGCTATTTTGCAGCCTTAGCAAATTCATCTTCTATACTGATATAATATATATGCGTGCCTACATGCATACGCATATTTAACAATATCCACACCAGTTATTTCACAAAGCTTGCGACAGATAAATGAAATGGTGAAAAGCACACTCCTCTACTTCCAATGAAACATTCCCAAAGAGAAAAAAAAAATCCTTAAATTTTACGTAAGGCATAGAAAAGTTGAATTTGGAAAATCTAAAATAAGCAAAACCAATTGAAACAATCAATCCCAAACCAAAAGCAACCTCTTTGCATGTGAATCACAAGAAGAATAGGATGGAGATTACCTTGAAGAGCTTTGGGTGCAATAACAAAGAGCAGGAGATCGATCGAGGAAACAATCACGGAGTTCAAAATCCCTATAGGCGATACGGCGTTTGAGACTTTATTTTGGTTCGAAGCCAAATGTGAGGGAGCGAAATAGAGAAGAAGATAGATGTAAATAGATAGGGACAGATGGAAGCCACTGCAGCAATGGCTGGAAAGCCACTACTGCGGCGTCAAAGGGAGTTAGTGGACGCCCTCTTCTCTCGAAACATAGCCAGTAACTCGGATCTCCTGCTCTGCTGGTTCCAGCCACCTTTTATTAATATAAGGACTTTTCCTGCCTCACTGTAGCCTTGCCGGAAACTGAAATGAACTGTCATTTACGAATTTACGAGCTCAAAAAATAATAATAAAAATAATAAAAATAATAAATAAAATATTGGAGAAGCAGTTTTCTGAGGGCTAGATGCACGAATATTGAGATATTGATAATTGGCAGTACCATGACGACATTATTTAGAGAGAAAAAAAATGTTTAATATCGATATGATCGAATTCTTCACGATGTTTAAAGTGTAAATTTATATTATATTATATAGCATTGGAAGAAATTTATACCAAAAATAAATCAACGTTGAATTATGAAGGAGAAAAATATAATTAATAAAAGCCATTGTAACTCAAATAGTATACTATTTAATCTTTTATTTAGAGATATTAGACATCAATATCAATAGATGTATTTATGATAATTTTTTTTTTATATTTTTGTTGAATTAATAATTATAATATTGATCATATACACATCTTATATCTATAACTAATTCTGTTCTCAGCATATATCTTTATATTTTGAGCCTAATTAACAACAATATAAGAAAGATTTATATCTCTTAAATAATAAATATAAAATAATAGAAATAAAATTCAGAAATAGTTAAACAATATCAAGATTTAAATGATTTGATGAAAAGATAGCATATGTCCACCTTATTTGTATAGGAAAGAAAAACCTATGTACACCCAATCTAGCATCATAAAAGTGGAGTCTTAAGGGGCTGTTTGGATCATTTTTATTTATTTTTATTTCAAAATGAAACATATTTATTTGTTATTGTTGTTTTTAAAAATATTCAAAATATCTAAAAATTATTATGAGTAATTTTAAAATAATGTTATTTATTTTTAAAAATAAAAAAATAAAAACTCATAAAAAACACATTAAATAATTTTATTTTTTAAAAATACATAAAAAACACAAAATAAAATTGATCTCAAAGAACCCTTAAATCTCTAAAATTAAACAAATTAAAGACTAAAGTTAAAGAAAATCAGCAAATAGGATTTAATTAATATTAAAATTCCCTATTTAAAGCTCCTAAAAAAATCTTCACATACCTATGAAAGGCTCATAACGTTATTAACAACATCATATTTTAAAAAATTTAAGATAGTTCATCACGACAACTTTTTTTTTTCTTGTTTCTATTTTTCTCACTTTCTTCTTCCTTTCACACATTCAAACACCCTCAAGCCATTGTCGGTATCCAAACTCTCATTGTATCCTCTGATAATTTATTTTTTAAAAAAAAGAATCATATCTAACTTTTCAACAATCGAAGCATTATATAATTAAAATTTAATTAGGGCATGAACGTGAAATGAAATCAAGTAAAAGAAAAAAAAAACGTGAATCCATTTCATGTTTTTGGGAAAGACATGAATTAAATTCACATTTTATCAGCTTCTCAAGTTTTAAAATTAATGATTATATAACATTTCATTTCTTTATTATTTAATTATTAACAAATTATAATTTATTTTTTAATTATTAACAAAC
Source organism: Cymbidium sinense (assembly GCA_021442155.1). Taxonomy (NCBI): domain Eukaryota; kingdom Viridiplantae; phylum Streptophyta; class Magnoliopsida; order Asparagales; family Orchidaceae; genus Cymbidium; species Cymbidium sinense. Next base: position 37,268,344 of record CM038220.1, on the reverse strand, counting down.
TATAATTTAATTTACTTATAACTAAGGTAGTTAAAGGTAAGTTAATTTTTTTTATGTTACAGTTTTATAATTTTTATCTCTATAATTAAAATATTAAAATTTGCATTTTAAATCTAAGTTTTCTCAATTTTATAATTAAATATTTTTTTATAATTTAATTAATTTAATTATTATTTTTTTGATAAAATCAATCTAAAATAATTTATATTTTATAAAATTATTTTAAAAATGAATAAAAGAATAAATTATTTAATAAGTTTAAACTCACCAATTCAACAATTCAATTTATGAAGATCATTGGCCTCTTAAATCATAGATCATGAAATTTGCCAACATCATTATAATTTAAATTTATTTTATTAATCGATTTAAAATTTTAAAATTATTTTAGATTAATTTTGTCAAAAAAATATTAAAATTTAATTAAATTTATAAATTGCATAATAATTATTAATTATAAAATTTAGAATCAAAATCTAAAATATGATATTTTTTATTATGAAAATAAAAATTGCAAAATTATTAACTCAAAATATTTAAAAAAATTTATTAAAAATATCTTTATTTAAACATGATTATAATTAAAGAATATAAAATATTTTAAAAAATTTTTAATTATAAAATATCAATTAATAAAAAATTATTAAAAAAGTATCTTGAAATCATGTTTTAAAAAAATATAAAATTAATTCACATTTTCTATAAATTGTGATTTTATTTTATATTTAAGATCATAATTAAAATTTAATTATTTAATACTCTTATTATTAAAAAAAATTAGATATGATGCTCTTTTTAAAATGTATCCAATCATTTTTATGATGGCAAGTTTTAAACCTTAAGCAATTCCAAAATTTGATTTAAAGCAATCCAAAAAATAAATTATTAGTAAAAAATACAAAGATAATTTATTTTTATCTTAAAATTATAAATTTGCATTTTGTGAATATTCTTTTAAACCATTGAATAAAAAATCATATCAAAGTCGCTTATTGAGAACATGCGTGAACGTCACCTATGATTAATGCTTTAAGTTGTTCGTTATGGCGATATATTATTTAAAAGGAAAGGAGCAACAATTGTAATTATTTAAACTAATATAAGTATTTCTCACCTTGCATCAAGCTCATTGATACTTCTCATCAAAAAATTTCACAGAAAAATACCTCTTTAATTACTTGTGTGTAAAATTCTACACCAGAGAAAGAACATAAATCACACTTTTCAAAATTTCTGAAATTTATTTAAATTATTTTTCTTCTTATATTAACTTTAAGATAGTCTACATTGCATTTAATTCGATCTCAAACTACATTATCTATGCAAAGCTTAATATTACGGAGATAAAGAATTTTAAATTCAAGTCTTATATATATATATATATATATATATATATATATATATATATATATATATATATATATATATATATATATATATATATATAAAGAAGAAAACTAATTATCTCATTCATAATTATTAATGTTATTCTTATCAATTTATTACTAGAGATAAAATAAAATCAAATATGTTTTATTACATTAAAAAAATATATAACATAGCTCTAAAAACACAATAAAACCAAGTAAAATAAACTTTCAGATTTCATAGCTGATTGTATTTTCCTGTTAAATAAGCAAGGACAAGGTCAACTAAGGATAATCTAAGTAGACCAAGGGTAAGGATTACCAGACCATTTGAATTTGTTCAACATGATCCAATCATAAAGTAAATGGGCATGGTGGGCACCATATGACCCCGTAGATCAAGCATGGCAATTCCTAGCCCACGTTAGGATTTGATCAAAATTAACGAAGCTAGATCCCTAAGATGCACCACATAGGGTTATGATAACCCCAGGAACAAATGAGGACCACCTATATATAGGAATTCTTTATATTCAATGATAATTAATTTTGATTAACAAAAATCTTTATGATGAAATCCTTAAATGGATTGGAAAGGTGATCTATGATATATTAGATTTGAAATTTAAATAACAAGCTTTTCTAATCTAAAATTTAATATGTTGGATTTTTTTTTTACATTTTTTTGTTACCAATGGATATAAAAGAATTAATAAATTTAAATTTTGAAATAATTATTACAAGTTATTAGCCTCACAAAATATATTTAAGAGATTTATTTGCAAACCACATAATTCTTATGTATTTACATACAAAACACCTAAATTTTAATATCACTATCACTATCTTTTTAAAGTGAATTGCACAATTTCATGCATAAGAAGGGGTTATATGTGCATACACACACACACACACACACACACACACACACACACACACACACACATATATATATATATATATGAACTATGTGATATTTTAAAGCTTTTCTAAGTTCTAAATCATTAAGAATAGTTAGATATCAAAATCATGACATTTAGGTTCTAAATAAAATATCATTAGATGAAATAGGACTCTCAACCCTAGCATTAACCCTAGCCCTTACATTAAGATCTAAGGATGGGAAGCATTTAATGCATTAGGACATGATGCTACTTAATAGTTATATTGTGGAGAAAAAATTATATTCTCCCTCCATAATATGCAAATGTATAGTAGGTCTCAATGGATAGCTAATGAAGAGAACTACAATGTGATAATAAGAATAGGGCTTGTGTATGTGTTTACAATTAGAACAAATAAGCACAAAGTCGGGACAAAGTGTGGAATGTTTATCTAGCCAAAGGCTAACACTAAATATCTACATAAATCTAGTTTCCTGAGATGACAAGAAAGTTGTAATAAGCTTCTTATGACTTGGCTTCACTTGGATTGCTCAAATGACCAACCCCCAAAATACTTCTAATGAACTTGGTTGATAAGTGAGTTTTATGCTTTCTCTTGCGATCTATTACTCTAGATTAGCTTTTTCTACTATGGTGAAGTAAAAGGAAGCAAAACTAAATCTTGGGATGGTTAGACTAAGAGGTTTCTAATATGGTGGATCTCCCTCCATCTCTAATTTTAATAGCTTATGGTAAAGGATGAATAAGGCTAAGAACACTCTGAGGGATTTCTCACCCCCCAAGAACTCAACATTATGGTTGAGAGGTTAAATAACACGAACACATAAGTTAAGCAGAAGGTCTTAAATAAAGTCAATACATTAAGATTTGGTATGTTTACTAAGCACAACTCTTCGAGCAACCTTATGAATGACCTTACTTTCCTCCAAAAAGCATATGTAAAAATCAAAAAGTTTTAAATCAAATCCCATAGTGTTAAGGTCATTCACACTAACCAAGAAATGAAGAATAGTAAAAGATTATGTGATCTCATAACCACTCCACTTTACCAAATAATAAGAACAGTCTCTCTATGGAATATTTTTATAATTTATTATTATTTTCATTTCCTTAATCTTATGATACATGTGGTGTTTATTTTTGGATGTGAGACACCACGTGGATCTTAAGGAGTACTTATTGAAGTTATCAGGTATTACATTAAGGTATGATAGAAACATTACCCTACAATGGGCCAAATCACCTAATAAAAACTCCTAAGGCATGATGAGTCTTTGAATATACCAGAGATCTTTTTCCTACTTTACATAAAAAAGTAAAATAGGGTTTATTTTAAGCTGGGTTCTTAAATTCCCTAAGGAGGAGGCTTCCATAGTTAATTACATCCTAGAAAATAAGATTTTCTAAGAATACTCTTGATTAAAGTAGGCAATTATTATCTCCAAAGATTTCAAAGCTAGATTATCAAAGAATAGGCTATTTTAGAAAATCAAAGGGAATTGTTTCAAATGGAGAAACTTATTTTGATAGCCAAAGGAGATGAGTATGGAATGCTCATGATACTAAAAAGCCTAGTGAGCATTCTAATCTATCTTAAAGTTGGGCTTTATATATTTGAAGTTGAAGAGAATTATTTTGAGTTAAAATTTTATTAGATTACTAGAGCTTATAATCCAACAACTCAAGATTATAGAAATGCTTTAGAGGTGAGAATTTATGCTTATAGTCTGAAGAAAATGGGTACTTCGGATCCTAAATCTAGGGAACTTTAACACAAGCTAAAGCATGACCTAAATCTAAGCAAAGGTGGACATAATAGTTTACCTCCACAAGAGAGGATAAATCGTCCAACTTCTGGACTTACAACTGCTTAGAGTGCCACCAGCTAACATCTCTTATGATTTAAAACCATGTAGTCCAGTCTTATAAAATTATAAGATGGCTAGGGTAATTATTTAATTAGAAAGAAAAAAGTCCTAAACTCACTCTCTAAGATGCTAGAGCATGAGTGGTATGAGCATATGACATAGGCTAAATGCAAAAAATCTTTACAAATTTTATTCCATTTTGGCACTTCATTTGGATAAAGGCTTGGGATTTTTGATGTCTAAATGCATGATGACAAAGGTTATTGGCTAAATTAATGAGAAGAGGATGTTCTCCACCACAAGGGATTATGGGCTCTAAAAATTCACCACCGAGCTCTCGATAAAGAGAGTGGATTATGTGTCGATCTAATTTTTAGAATGTAGATGGAATAGTAGATAAGACACTACCTAGAGAATTTTCCCTCATTTTGTGAAGATGTTAGATCTCGTTCTAGGATTTCTATAGGCAAAAGCACTTATAGTTAATTACCCTTCTCAATGCTGAGAGAGAACTTTCGATTAAGGTTAGTCATTAGATCACTAAACACATTATGTATAGTAACAACATGTGGAGTTTAAAATTTAAGATTATGAAATTCATCATTTTAACTTAAAGCAGATGGTTGGGGGAATGATGACACACTCGATCTAGATTTCATGGTTTCGTCATCCCGGGATGTCACGTTCCCTAGTCTACTTAGTTAGAGGAGGTAGTCAACCCCAACCTGATAGAAAGATTCTTTTCAGCAGCCATGAGTTGTGTCATCCAAGAAATTCTTGAAGACTTGGGGTGGTGTTTGTCTGAGGAGATAAGGGGGGCTACAACGGGGGCTAGGGCCTACCCACCATGCCAAGAAAGGCAAGTATGGGTGGTGTAAACACCATTGGCCGAATGCGTCATCCCACCATACCAAGAAAGACATGTATGGGTCTCTAAAACACCTGTATGTAACACAGATTTTCTTGTCACGCCAAGAAATGCATGTACATGTACTTATATACTTGCAATGTCAAGTTAAAATATTAATCTTAGCTTCATAGTTTAATTTGTATTAAGTTATTTATGCCTTTTATCAATGTAAAAGTTTGATAGTATTTCAACAAAGATCCGATGTCGATGGGGACTACTATGCGCACCCACCATGCCAAGAAAGGCATGTATGAGACTCTGAGGTACCCACTAAAATAGATTTTCCAGCCATGCCAAGAAATGCATGTATGGGGACTTATACACCTGCAATGTTAGTTTAAATAATAATTTTAGATTGTGGCATGGCTTTATGTTAAGCTGTGTAGGCCCCCATGACAATGTACAAGTTTGGTAGCATTTCGGTAGCATCCCGGTGTCATCCCCATGTAGGGCTACTTCGGGTATGCTGGGTCTGTCCACCATGCCAAGAAAGGCGTGTATGGGTGGTATAAATCACATTCTGAATGCGCCACCCCACCATGCTAAGAAAGACATATATGAGGCTCTAAGGTACTTGTTGAAACAAATATTTCTCTGCCATGCCAAGAAAGGTATGTACGGGTACATATACACATGCAAGCAAGCACAGTTTTCCTCACCACGTCAAGAAAGATGTGTACGAGTACTTATATTTCAATATAGACTTGCAGCAGACGCGGCGCTGGGAACTAAGGTCTTGGGAACTCGAGCACCAGGGCACCGCACGACGCTGCACACACACCCGCTACCCTGCAGAGATCATGCGAGGAGTGCGGAGATGAAGCAGGAAGGATGGGCAGTGCTCATGTGCGGGTGCGTGCTAAAGACTCGTCGGAGGATAGTATATCAGAAGGACGAGTTTCATGCGTACATGAGGAGCTCGAGAAAGGTCACGCTCGACTGGCGAGGGAGGAGAGGGAGAGGTTGGCTGTAGGGATTTTTGGAGAGAATAACAATTAGGATTAGGGTGATAAGAGGGGTATTTATAAGATTTATTTTTTAAATTTGGCATAATTTGAGTTTTTTCATTGACATTATTATATATGCAATATAAATATCGATCTTAGGTTATTTAGATGAAGTATAGTCCGCTTCAATCGGAGGCCATTTGGATCAAGTTAGAGTCAAATTTGGGTCAATTTTAGTTCAAATTTGCATGTCATCGCTTTTGATTGCTCGATATTCACATAGACTCATCTAAATGGAGAGGGAATAATCCCATTTGATATATTTTCACATTTTGACACTAACAGTATGATCAATTTCATGAACATATATCGTTTGGGCATCATCGCAGCTTCTCGACCTCAATTATGTGCATAAGCTCTTCGACAACCCCCTTCTTGATTGGTCTATCATTGAATTATGCAAGATATATATTATGATCAATTTCAATGTTCTGAATGTAATGGTGAAGTCTGTTCATCGATAAGAGATCATTTCAATTAATTTTGGTGATGCATAGTGCATTTTAGCTCCAGTTTGCATGCTGCTGTATCCGATTGCTTGATATTCACGCATACTCATCCAAATTGAGTGTGAATAGTCTCATTTGATATGTTTTAATATTTTAATGCTAATGTTGCAATCAATTTTATGAACATAGATTGTTTGGGCATCGTCACAGCTTCTTGTCTCTGATGTGAGTGTAGGCACGTTGATGGACTTTTTTCTTGATTGGTCGACGGTCGAATTGTGCAATATGCATATTATGATCAATTTTGATATTTTGAATGCCATGGTGAAGTCCATTGGTCGATCAGAGATCATTTCAACTAATTTTTGGTACTATCGAGTGTATTTCAGCTCTGATTTGTGCGCTGAAGCTCATCGAATTCACCTTGTGAGCTCAACTTGATTTATGGTGTATGCATGGAGGTCAACAAGGATGCCCTCACAGGCCAAGCATTCTCCTATCACGCGAGGATGGAGATCCCTCGTATTCATGGAAGATGGAATATGCATACATGATGTGAGACATACAACCATACAACTAAGGGGTTGCTAATATTTTTAATTATCTTATTTAAGACCTAGGCTTTATGATGAGGTTGTGAGTTATTTTAAATTTTAATTATGAATTATTAGTTGGAGTAGAAAAATTATTTTTATCCTAAGAACCTACCGCATTTAGGCCTCACATTCAAACATCAAACATTAAAAAACTATGAAAAGCATGTTATTTTTAATGTGCAAACTAAACACAACATCAAACATTTTATAAACTAACGTAAAAGATTAACAGGTTGGTGTGGCTGAGTACTGCTGTACACCCTAGAAAAGAGAAAAGAATGTAGTCGAGCTCTACCCTTATATAACCCGGAATTATAAAATAATATTACAATTGAAATTGAATACATGCTATGAGGGTCTTCATATCTTCATGTCCTCATTCCCTTCTATTTCATTTGATTTACACCAAGGTATCACAAGGCACCTCCAAGATTGAGCTTTCTAGCCACTGCTCATCCTAATCCCCCATAGCACTAAACTTAATTCCTATTGAAAAATTATATTTTATATGAGAATAAATCTAACTACACTTACAAAATAGAGGTTAGCTAAACATACATGCAAACCCAAGCAATTATATTTATAATATGGACTTAGCACCTTGCACATGGGTAACTAAGCCAACCTATCCTAACTTGAATCATGCTTAGGGGCATAAGCAACCTGCAAGAAAAACATTTATATTTATTTTTACAGTGACCCCTTAAGCACAATCCCTTGTAGAAAATAATGTTAGACTATCAACGACTTAATATCCAGTCTACGATCCATATTCTTAACATCCAGTATAAAATATTACATCACAAAATAAAACATAATATCATTACATACACCATCATAACCTAAAGCTAGAAGTGGTGACTTAGTATTCTAGTGTGTGAAAAGAAGGCTTGTGTGGCAAGTCTATTCTAGGCCCCTTTAGTTTACGTTTCAATTAGGAGTTTGAATTTTTTTGAACTTTACCTTTGGGTGGTTTCAATTCAAATGATTTAGTGATTTATTTTTTATTTTTATTTCACTTTTATTTGGTTAAAGAGATGTTTAGGTTTTCAAGAATGAAGAGTAGAAGGAATTTTATTTTTAGATGAAACTCACCCTATTCTATATCTTAACTTCTAATAAAATGAAATCTTCATCCTAAGATGAAGATTCATTCTTAAAAAAAAAGAGTCTACCTAAGGTTCTTAAGTAAATTAGCCCATTTGAATTTATGTAATTGATTTGATTTGATTTGATTTGATTAATGTTTATTTGATTTGATTTAAATTTTAAAGTTTAAGTTAGTTTAATTTCATGTATTTTGCTTAATTAATTTTGGATTAGATATTTTGATTTAATAAAATTTTGATAATTTAATATCTTTTAAATTAATATCCACTAAAGTTTAAGTTTGTTTAATTTTATATATTTTGATTGATTAATTTTGGATTAGATGTTTTGATTTATTTAACTTTTGATAATATAATATCCTTTAAATTAATATCCAATAAAGTTAAAGTTTATCTAATTTCATGTATTTTGATTGATTAATTTTAGATTAGATGTTTTGATTTAATTAAATTTTGATAATTCAATATCCTTTAAATTAATATCTAATTTCCTACCTATTGGATTTTAATTTTGTATGATTAATATTGTTTCGATGTTGTTTAGATTCATTGATTTTATTATTTCATTTAAGTTTGGTTTAGATTAATGTATGTATTCCAATTAACTTATGATTTATTTGAAGTTTAGTGTGCTCTTTTATTTGAATTCCAATTAAAGGTTCGATTTCTTAAATTTGGTCATTTAATTTATACATTGATCATTTTTTTTGGTTTGATGAAATTATTTAGATTAATTTGATTAATTGATTTGACTGATTTAATTTATTTGATTGACTTAATTAAAGTTTAATTATAGGTTGATTAATCTTTTCATCAAGTTGAGAAGAGTTTGATTTTATTTAAGTTATTTATTTGTTGAAACTTTTAATTTGATTTCATATTTATTTAGATTAATGATACAATTAATGATTTGATGACAGGTTTAATTTAAGATTTAATTGACACTTAATTGCAATTTAACTAAGTTCAAATTTATGTTTGATTAAGCTTAGTTTTAATATGATTAACTTATTTATATAATTAGCTTAATTAAGAAGTGTGATTAAAATAGTTATTAAATTAATTACGGATTTATTATCATTATCATACTGATTAAAATTTGACAATAAATTTAATTAAGTGTTTGATTTAAGTTTGATTTAAGAATTAGTTTAAATGTGATTTATTTAAATCAATTTGGTTTACTAAAATGATGGGTTAATTTATTAAGTTTGCATTAATTAGATGTTTAATTAATTAGATTTGATTAAGAATAATTAAATTTTAAATGAATATATTAACTAAAGATTTATTTAACTAGAAATTAATGACTTAATTGCCCACATGTGATGATTTAATTAAGTATTTGATTGACTAAAGATTATTATTACTATTATTATTATTATTATTATTATTATTATTATTATTATTATTATTATTACTAATATTATTATTATTATTATTATTATTATTATTATTATTATTATTATTGTTGTTGTTGTTGTTGTTGTTGTTGTTTGTTGTTGTTATTGTTGTTGTTATTGTTGTTGTTGTTGTTTGATTAGATTAAGTAAATTAATTAATTATTTATATTTTAATTAAACTTATTTATTTATAATTAGAGTTTCATTTGATTTCATTCATTTATTATGTTCATTGAGTTTCACTTAATACTTTAATTATGAGTTCAGGTTTAGTTTAGTTATTAGGTATATGTATTTAATGATTAATTAGTTATCTTATTCGAAATGGATTGAATTAGATCTGATTTAGTTATATATTAATTTGATTAAGTTCACCTTAACTTTATTTGATTTAGTTTGATTAATATTAAATGATTAGCTAGGATGAATTGGATTTATAATCAATTTGATTTTTAATACTTAATGATTAATAAATATTCAATTTACTTTAAGTTGTTAAGTGGTTTTATATGGTTAAGATTTAATGCTTAATATAGGTTTAATTTGATTTATATAGTTATCTAGGTTGATTATTTATAGATGGAAATGTGACTTATGTAATTAAAAGTTTGATTATTGACTATTTTAGTTTACTTTATTTGAATTATTTTATCCAATTTGGGTTTAATTTTCTTTTAAGTATTTTCTCAATTTTTTTTAATTTAAATTATTATTTTTAAGTAATTGACTTAATGTGACATTTCATTATGAGTTTAGTTAAGGGTCAATCTTAGTTGAAGGATTAAATAAGTTTAATTTGATCAGAGATTAAAGTTTTATTGATTTGTTTAGTTTTGAATTTAATTTAAAATTTAATCATTTAATTGAGTTTCATTAATTTAATTATGTTTAAGTTTATGTGATATTTTTCTGATTTGATGTTTAATTAACAATCATTTAAGTGTTATGTTATTTCTGATTTTGAGTTATCATTTAAATTCTTATGAGTTTAGCTTTAATTCATTCTTTAATTTATTAAATCTTAACCCTACCCTAAGTATTTATTTTAGGTTTGTTAACTTTCAGAAGATCATATCATTTTCTTATGGATCTTAGATGTTAACTAAAGTGGTTTAAGTTATTTCAAAGATTTTTATAATTTTCTGGATTTTTGTAATTAATTGATTCATGAATTTAAGCCTTTGAACTTCGAAATTCAATATCGCCTAATCCACTCATCATTTTGACTTGAAATTTTTATGGTATGCGTATTTTGGTCACCATTTCAATCCCAAAAAATTTCAGATTAATCTGATGTGTGTTTTTAGTTTAATTAATGAAATTTTATTTTCACTAAAACTTAAATTAAGCTCAGAATACTTAAAAGAAATTGGGGGTTTTGAGCTTGTTGGATTCCTCTCAAAAAGACTAATCTACAAGCCTTTATTTGTAATTTTTTATTGAGTATTTTATTTTATTTTTTATGAATTTTTGAAGTTTCAGGTAATTTAAATAATTTTGAAAATAAAAAAAATTTGATTTTCTACTCAACCTAGTCAGCACCACGTGATGCTGATTGGACCACGAGGTTCTGCATGTCAACGCTCGATTGGGCCATGTAGTTTCACGTGACAAATGAGCAAGAAACTCGTGTTTTTGATTGAGCGGTCCAGATCGAATCCTGCAATCTAATTGGTGAAATCAGCGCTGAATCTTTTCTAATCTCACTCATCTGTCCCTATTAACAGGGGATCGGACAGCTGGCAAGCTTTCCTCTTCCCAAGTGAGGAGACCAAAGGTTGCAAATAGGAAATGGCAAGACTGAACAGAAGTGGTGCGTTTGGGCTTAATTTTTCAAACTATTCTCATTGGAAAACTCTTTTTTTCACATTAAGATCATTCAAAATGAAAAATGCAAGGGATATCTAATGGAAATTCCTAAAATCGTGCAAGTATCATCACAAATAAGAGATCTTATGGGCAGCTACGAGATTTAGAAATTACCTCATCGGGGATGGTTTTCAGTGGAAGAGTTGATTTGAACATGCTCCTGGATGCGAGACGAAGCTTTGGAATGAATCTGGACTCTTGCCTTGCCTTGGAACATCATAATCACCAACCTCCGCCGCACTTCTCCGAAATTCACTTAGATTTGATGGTATTATATCGAAAAAGAGTGGGGAATGGGTTCTTCTTGCTCAGAGGAGTTCTTAGAGCTTCTCTAATGGAAAATTGGGATCTCCTTGGGGTCTCTTTTTCTCCCTTTTTAATGGTAGCAAAAAATTACCAACAATGGTGATGGGAGGTGGTTGGGTGGCCATGGGTGATTGGAGACTTTGGATTTTATCTCACAAAGTCTCCTTCTTCAGCTATAGGATCAATCCCATTAAATGCAAGAGGTGGGGAGGAGTGGATGTGTGGAGATTTTGCAAGATTTGATTTTCTCCCTCTCATTCTCTCTCATTCTCTCTCATTCTCTCTCTCTCTCTCTCTCTCTCTCTCTCTCTCTTAGTTTCACCGAGCCATACAAGTTGGATTTCAACTTTTGCATGATGATTTAAGTGTTATTATCCCATTTGGACTTGATTTTGGATTAGGTCAACTCATGTTTACCCAAATAAGTTTGGTTGGGTTCAAGTAACCAAATTTGACTCATTGCTTTGAATTATGCTTTAATTTTATTTGATTGATTAATTTCGTTTAATTTGAATTGATTTTGAATTTGCCCTAAGTATGACCTAGGTTTGACCAACTTTGACCAAAATTGGTAAAGTTGATTTATGTGATTCAATTTATTATTTTATGTTTTATGAATTATTTGGAATATTTTTGGCCAATTATTTGGATTAACTTAGCTTGAATTTGGTTTTGACTCATTTTGAGTTTAATGGGTCGAATTAGATTCAATTGAGTCAAATGTCTTGTTTGACTTAACCAAGATATGTTTAAGCTCTAATCATGTTTGATTAAGTGATCATTGTGATTTAGGATAATTGGTTTCATTTGATTTAATGTTCATTTTGATTTGAATCCATTTTAATCTAAATTGGGCTTAATGGGTTAAATGATCCAATTAACCCATTTGAGATCTTATTTGATTTAGATTTCTTTAGTTTTATGTTTAAGCATATTCATTTGATGATTTTGAGCCTTCAGAGTGATTTAATTTGGACAATTTTTTTGTTGACTTTTAACTTAATGGGGCCCACATGGGTCAACTCTAGGTCAAATGACATATTTGCCACTTTGAACCTCATTTGAATTTATTTTTGAGTTCATTTATATTTATGCATTGATTTTGTGCTTTTGATTTGATTTAATTTTGTTTTATTTTAATTTAATTTTATTTTATTTGGACTTAAGCAATTTTGAACTTAAATGGGTTAATTGAGTTAATCAATCTAATTACCTCAGCTCAAGCTCAATTAAATTTAGATTTCAACTTAAATATGTTTAATTTGGATTTTTGTTAAGTTTTATCAAATTTGGGTTTAATTTGGGTCTTGGTTAAAGAGGTAGGCATGAGCTTGTTTAGACCATAGGATAGGTAAGTGTGAAAATTTTTGAATTATTCATTTAATCTTTCCTGGGAGAGAAAAGAAATGAATGAAGAACCAAAAATATTCTCAAACACTTCTTGTGTTAGACACCATGTAGATCAACAGATGTTCTTATTAGGGTGATTGGATACGACATTGAGGAATGATGTACTATCTCGAGAGACAGAAGTCGTCATCCTATGAATGAACCTAATCACCTTAATAAGGACTCCTAAAGACTATGGGTCTTCGGATGTACCAGAGATTCTTCTTCTACTTTATATGAAAAAGTAAAGTAGGGTTTATTTTAAATCGGGTTCATTAAGTTCCCTCTGGAGGTAAACCCTCATAATTAATTACATTCTAAGGAATGAGATTCCTTAAGAATACTCTCGATTAAGGTAAATGATCGTTGTCTCTAAAGATTTTAAAGATAGGACTATCAATTAATTGATTCATTTTTAGAAGATCAAGTGGGATTGATCAAGAGGAGGGAGTTATTAGTGAAACCAAAAGAAGATAAGTAGGGGATGCTTATGATACTAGGAAGCCTAGTAAACATCCCAAACTATCCTATGGTTTGGCTTAATATTTTGAAATTGAAGAAAATTATTTTATTTTAGTTGAATTTTTATTAGAAATCTAGGGCTTACAATTCCATGGCACAAGATCATGGAATTGCCAAAGAGGTGAGGATTTATGCTTGTAGCTCGCAAAGGAAAGTAGCAACCTCTGAACCTAAGTCTAGGGAGCTTTGGCAAGGGCCAAAAATATGACATAAATCTAAGGTGAAAATCTGTATTTGGTTTACCTCCATAAGAGAGGATAAACCACTCAACTGGTGAACTTAAAATCGCTTGGGAGTGGCCGCCAACTAACTCCTCCTACGATTTTAAATACATGTAGGTAAATCATATGCTCTTGCAAGATAGTTAGGTAGTTGTTTATTTAGAAAGAGACTAAATCTCTCCCTAAGAGACTAGATCATGTAGGGCATGATTAATGACTTAAATCTAATGCAAATTTTTATTTTAGACAATCAATTTGACATAGGCTATGTGATTCATATACCTAATGCATGAGAAATTAGATTATGGGCCAAAATTAGCAAAAAAAGGAGGTATGTCCACCACGACTCTCAAAGGTCAAGCCAAGTTCTCTAGCAAAGGTGGAAGCCTTCCATAATAAGAGTGAAATAAGATGCTTTTTATGCATGATGTGAAAACATACAACATCCATCTAAGGGGTTGCTAAATCTTTTATTTTGTTTTATAACCTACGATTTAGGTGAGATTATGAGTTATTTATTTATTATTTGAATTGATTAGTTGGATAGAAAATTTATTTTTCTAAGAGCCTAATCATCATTTAGGCTATACATAAAAGCAAGAAAGAAACTAGGAAAACATGCCATCTTAATGCACAAGCTAAACAAACATCAAACAATTTATAAAGCTAGCGTAAAAGAATAAGCGGCCTTTTATGGTCGGGATCTACCGCACAAACCTGAAAATAAATTGGGTAGCCGAGCTCTACCCTTATATAACCCGGATTAGAAATGAATTAATTACAATAAAAAATAATTCATGTTATGGGGATCATCATTTTTCATTCTTCATTTCTTCTTTCTTCTTTCTTCTTTCTTCTTTTCTTTTTTTTTGGTCGGTTGAAATGTGGTTGCTCTAAAGGCTTCACATGATACATAATACATAGTCTTATGACCAATGTTTATCATAATCCCTCATAACAATCATTCTAAATACTAATTACAAAATTACTTGAAAATGAGAAAAGGTAAATTCAACTAAAACCTACAAAATAGAGATTATCTAGACAAACCACACAATTCTAAGCATGTATATGTATAAATTAGACTTAGCACCCCACACATGGGTAACCAAGTCCACCTGGCCTATTTTGGATTATGCTTAGGGTATGAGCAACTGATAGCAAAAAAAATATTTATATTTTATTACTGCCTCTTAACCACCTCGCAAAAGATAATGATTAGACTAAGATCATCCTACCATTCAGTTTATGCACATACATCCTAACATTCAGACTAAAATATCATATCACAAAACAAAATCAGGCATCAAACTATGCATTTCCCTAACATAGGACTAGAAATGGTGACTTAGCCTATTGTGTGTGCCATTTAAGGATTGTGTGGGATGTCTTAGCTAGGCTTTAAGGTTCGAGTTTTCTAAGTATGAAGAGTTCAACTTAGAGGGTGGTTTTATTTAAGTGGTTTAGTTAATTTGATTAAGTCTTGTTTCATCATTTGATTTGATTTGAATGAACCTACAATTAATTACTAAGTATTATAAAGAGAAGAAAAGGGAAGAAGACTTCTCTTTCCTCTCTGCCTTAAGTAATTTTTAAAGTAGATTCATTAATAATTTTTTATTTATTTTAGTTAATATTTTATTATGTGTTTTAATTAATCGTAAGTTTAGATTTTTCCTAAACAAAGCTATTCAAAAAGAAAAGAATTTTAAGATTAAGTAAAGTGAATTACTATCATAAAACACACAACACTTTATTTCTTTCCAACATGTGTAACATGCATATGGATGAATCCTAAGCATATCTATACATGCAAATGGAAATATTTAGTGCACCTTCATGATAAATGCTAAGGGATATTACTTAGAGAAATTTGGAATGTTTCACATATGCATATTTTTTTTGTTAAGTAGAAAAGAGGGGTTCTTTTATCTATTATTCATATGCACATTTACATGTATGAAAGACATAAGTGAGTACGACACCATTATTTTCTACACCAGGGGTGTAAGGTACAGGACTTACTTGGGGCTAATTAAACCTTGCAACCTCGGGATGTCTAGACTAATATATCACTTTTCTTAAATACATGTGCATGTACAAAAGAAATGAAAGGAAAAAGAGTC
This sequence comes from Cymbidium sinense, assembly GCA_021442155.1. Taxonomy (NCBI): domain Eukaryota; kingdom Viridiplantae; phylum Streptophyta; class Magnoliopsida; order Asparagales; family Orchidaceae; genus Cymbidium; species Cymbidium sinense. Next base: position 37,252,297 of record CM038220.1, on the reverse strand, counting down.
ATGCAAAAAGTTTATGTTCTTAAATGATAACATATGAATGGATTCAAGCAAGTGTTGTGTTCTTTTTAAATGAACTATACACTTTGCAAATCCTATTCAAAACTATGTTAAAAGGAAAGAAAGGGAAAGTCACATAATGCACATATTATATTATACTCACATGCAAGCTCATAAATAATTATAAGTAGCATACCTTTCATTTATAATATTTGATTTATAATTTTTGAAAATAATTTTAGATTTAGTAGTGATAATAGCCATTCATAGTCTTACTTTAGCCAAAACATACAATTTGACATAAAAAAATAATTCATTTTAATTTGATCTTTCAAAAGATATGAATGTATGATTTTCATATGACATACACATTTAGCATGCTAAGAAAGAAATAAAGTAATGAAAGCATGTAAATTCATTCACCCTAATTAATTCCTAAAGACAATCCTATGGAATAAGATTATTTAAAGTGAATCAAAATTGTTTAAAAAAATTTTGATTTTGTTTTAAGTTTGATTTGAATTTAGGAAATGTGAAAAGAGTTTGTTGGTCCTAACCCATTCCCCCTATGTGTGAGTTGATTTTGTTTGTTTTTAGAACCATTAGATTGATTTTATATTTTGTTTAGGTTAACGTGTACATTAAGTCTATTAATTACTCCTTACATACACCACTTTAACATGTTTAACCAAATAATTATGAGCCAATGTATGACATAAAATAATAAGGAATTTAAATCAGTAATACACCTAATAAAGAAAGAGGCCTAATGCATTTGACTCATAATTAATGATTAATTAAGCTAAATGATTTAATTTAAGTACTTTCATAACCCTTTCCCACACATATGGGTTAGATATGATTTCCTTAAGCTACTTAAGTTATTGAACACCTAAGTATCTACCCAAGAAGGAATTGATTAAATTCAAGATAATTTGATTTTAAAATTTTGATTAATTAAGCCATTTAATAAAATGATTAAACTATTTAATTAATTTGCACCTTAATTAGATTTTTATCCAAACGAAATAAACTTAGGGAAAAAGATATGGGAAAGAACTCCTAATCTCATTCCCTAAGTCCATTCACTATTCTAAGATAATTAATAAATTTAATTAATGTGCTTAATAAGTTAATTAATTATTTATTTAATTAAGAGAGTAATTAGGAGTGAATCAAGCAATTACCCTAATTCAGCCAACACTAACTTACAAGAAAATCATGGGAAGCAGAGATCATCCCATTAATCAACCCTAAGAAGTTTGGAATTAATTGCTGAAGTAATTAGAGAGTAATTAATATAATTATATTTCTAATAAAATCTAAATTATTGAAAATGTACTATTTAAAATTAATTAAACTTAATTTTAGATTATTCCCCTTTCAATTATCTTCAAAATGCATTTGAGTTTGTATTTTTTTTATTTTTCTATAATTAGTTGTGTATTTTTAAAGTTTGAGTAAGGATAATTAAATAATCCCTAATTATATAACTAATCCGCTAATGGATTGACGCTATGTCGCTTTCCATGTGGCGACAGATTCGCCACTTAAGTTGTCACATCCTATGCCGTATCAGCTGGTGACACAATGCAGTTTCTCCCTCGACAGTCCAATCAAAGATTGAATGGTTAGGATTAAACTCATGATTTTAATAAGATAAATCAGATGATTTAATGTGGATTAATCAGGACCGTCCATCCAAAACATGTGGGATGGACAATTCATGATTCATCCCTACGCTCGCTTGCAGGAGACGGCGACCATCCGTCCCCCATGGCTTGATCCATGCTCGATTGAGCTTAGATTGAGCTAAGATTGAACACATACCATCATCACATAAGGAGATGAAGATCTAATGGTGGAAACCACTTGAGATTATAATTCCCTTTAAAAAGGACCAAAGAAAATTCAATGCAAGCTTGGTTTTGAATAGTACCTCACTAGAGGCTATCAGTAGTGCTCCCAACTATCGAGGTAACTTCATCTAGTAGAAATGAAGCCCTATTGAAAGTTTGAAGGCTTGAGGTTGAGTAGATATCCCAATTGGCCAAACTTCTCCTCTTAGTCTTGAGGCTTTGGTCAAGCTTCCTCCTCCCGTGCCTTGGAAGCTTGGAAGAAGCTTTGGATGAACTCGATTAGGTCCCCTGAGGGTGCTTGCAAGAGGAATTGGACTGAAGTTGGGGTATTGAGTGAGTTGGAATTTCTTGCTATCTCTGCTATTTTTGGTTTTGATAAACCGAGAAATGGAGAAATGCAAAGAGCTTGAGGATGCTTGGAGAAGCTTGGGAATGCTTGCTCTAGGTTCCTATGGCTCAATCGATAAGAAAAGGTAGATTGAAGTGGAATGATCTCCCCATAAGGATCGGATGTCCGAGCTTGGGTTTGCCATTTTGATCAAATTAACTTGATTGATTGGGTTGGTTAGGCCATTTTAGATGCCATGTGATTCAGTTTTGACAGAAGAGTGGAGTGAGGAAGTTTCCATGTGCTCATTTGAGAGGAGGAGTGATTCCATGTCAAGAAATTCCAAGTGGTGGGTCAGTTTTGGCCTTGGTTTGGGTTTGACTGACCCAAACCTATTAGGTCATGTGCACCACTCTTATTAGTGTCCATTTAGTCTACTAAGAGGGTGCCAAGTGGCCATGAAAAGGATATGACCAAATTCTAAGTGGAATTGGCCACAGGTTACCCCTTGACCTAAATGTAAAATGGTCATTTGGCTTTGATTTTAATTTAGAATGGTTCCAAACTTCAAAGTATTTGGAGTTGATTTGATATCATTTGGCTCATGTTGACCCATTTAGGTCAAAATGGGCCAACTTGGGTCAAGTTGACCAATTGGTCAAATTGGGTCAAACCAAGGGTTAAGTCAAGTTCATATGACCATTTGAAATGTTTTAGCATCATTGGTTTGGTTCATTTAAATTCATTTAGGTCAAATGGGTCAAGTTGATCAATTTGACCTGTTTAACCTAATTGGGTTAGGTCATGGGTTGGTTTAGGTTTCATTGGTCATTTAAAATATTTTGCAAGCTTTAGTTTTAATCAATTTTGGTTTAGTCTGATTTTGGCTTGATTTGACCTTTTAGGTCAAGTTGGGTTCATGATCAATTGGGCTAGGAAGGATTGATTGAATTATGAAGAAAAATCTAGGGTTTGGCTTGATTTGAGCATGATTTGAGCAAGTTCAAGAATTTCACTTGAAAGGCTTAGGTTGGATTTGAGTTTTGAATTTAGTTTTGGATATTTGAATTTATATTTCATTTATATTTGTGAATATAAATGTGAATATAAGAAAATCTTTTGAATTTGAATTGGTTTGGATTTGATTTGAGTTAAGTCCATAAGATGGAATCAAAGTGACTTAGGAAGGATTTTTGAATTTGGATTTCAATCACGGGATCTTTTAGAATTGATTCATGATTTGAGAAAGTCCATTGGAATTGATTTAAGGTTTAATAAAATCAATTAATTTGGAATTGATTTGAGATTTGATTTGGAATTGCTTTGAGTTTGAAGTTGATTTGGATTTGAAGTTGATTTAAATTTGAGAAGAAAAATCAATTAAGTTGGAATTTATTTGAGATTTAATTTGGAAATGGAAATCAATTAAGTTGGAATTGATTTTAGATTTAATTTGAAATTTATTTGGATGTTGATTTGAGTTGATTTGGAGTCTAACTTTAAAGAAGGAAGTGAAGATTTGGTTCAAGCTATGGGTAGCAAAAATACTAATGCATGACCTATTCTAATGGATAACTCTTCTAAGTCTCTATTTGGAGTGTTCACTAATCACTAGAAGTGTCTTAAGACCAAAAAAATCTTAGTGTTAAGAGGAGTTCTATGTAAGATGGAGGTTGAGAGCTCATTCTAAAATGAGATCAAAGAAGTCACCTGGGTCTAAGGTTTAGCCTAATGCAAAATCTAAAGTCTCTTGGTTGTGTTAAGTGTTCACTTAGTGAGAGGTCTACTAAGGATTAGTGTTGAATTCTGATAGATAGGAAGATTGAATCGTGAGGTCAACAAAAGGATCCCCAATAGGTGTGGTGTAATTGATAAGACACACCGCATATTTTGGCATTGACCAAGACGTTCAACAATGTCCAAAGGAATGCAAGCGCTAATATGAACCATCTGCTCCTAAACCAAGAGATAGATAAAATCATAATCTTAGTGCAATGCAACTCATCTTATTCTCAAGGCATAAGAGTGTCAAGAAGATTTTGTTATAAGTAAGTTTTCATGTCAAGGACATGAAGAGAGATCAGCCAGGGGAATGCATATGAATTAGATTTTATTTGAGAATTTATAAAGATTGAGATTTGATTGATACATTTGAGTTGTTTGGGAGGAAGATCCGCTGGGGATGAAGATTTTATTTAATTTATTTGAGTTTATTTGTTTTAATTTTTGAGTGGGGGATCCGTTAGAGATACAAGTTTTAATTTATTTAATTTCTTTTATTGATTTACTTTGGGGCATATCCACTAGGGATATATGCTTGAATCCACTAGTGATCAAGACTAGATTTATTTTATAAATTTGTTTTTGTTTGGCTCTACTGAGGGAGATTGATTTGGTTGATTTGATGTTTAATTTGGAAGCATATCTGTTGGGGATATAAACTCGGTTGAATTTGTTTGATTTAGATTTTTATTTAGGCTCCAATAGAGAGAGTAATTTGACTTGGTTTGTTTTAACTTGGGCTCCAATGAGGGAGGAGTGTGATTTGACTCCACTGGGGAGATTTAAATTAGATTTTATTAGTTCGAGGGCCTATCCACTAGGGATATGAGCTTGACTAAATTTTCTTAATTTTAATTTTGATTTGACTTATACACCCGATCGATGTGCAATGGATTCACTAAGAAGGAGCTATAGGGGCTTTAGCCCATCTTAGATTTACAAATACAAAGGGGTAGTCTACCTGCCATAAGGTAGGGTTATCCAACCTAAGTGTTGCCTGTATTTTTTTAAAGAAAGCGACTTACATCTTTCAAAGCAACAAGTGACCTATTGATGGCATAATAAATTAATCCCGACCTAAGATGACTATTGAGTGAGTTTTGCTAGGGATCTTACCTCAACTCAAGGGTAGTCCAGATCAATTTCATTTTAATCTCATTTGGTTTGATATGATTTGATTTGATTTGATTTAATTTGATGTGTTATGTTGTAGACCTTATTGGTGTGCGATGGACCCACTGAGAAGGGGCTATGTTGGCCTTGGCCTATCTCAGATTTATTGATCCAAAGGGATAGTCTACCAACTGAAGGGGCTGACTATCCAACTTAAGGTGTGCAATAGCTGTGCTAGGAAGAAAGCATAACAGACTTACATCTTCTAAAGCGGGGAACAACAGTTGGGGTGACCTATTGATGGCACAATAAATTAAACCCAACTTAAGGTGATAGAGTGAATGAAATTTACCAAGATTAGTCAAGATTAATTTTATTTTAATTTGATAGAACCTATCGATGTGTGATGGATCCATTAAGAAGGGGCTATGTCGACCTTGGCCTATCTCAAATTTATCGATCAAAAGATACCAAGTGGGGTAAGACTATCAGAAGGGTTGTAAATAAATTGAGAAGAAAGTGTGAGGACTTACATCTTTTAAAGTGGGGTAGTCGCCAGGGTGGCCTGTTGGATGTACAACAAATCGAATCTGACCTAGGGCAATGTGGTGTTTATTTTTGGTGTGTTATGTGTATTGTGTGTGTACATAGGGGTGACACCACACAGATATGAGGATGTACTTATTGAGGTGATCAGGTATGACATCAAAGAATAGAGCACCATATCGAAAGATGAAAATCACTACCCTATGTTGGATCTAATCACCTAATAATGACTCCTAAGGCATGATGGGTCTTTGAATGTACCTAAAATTTTTCTCCTACTTTACATGGATGAATAAAGTAGGGTTTATTTAAACTGAGTTCTAAAGTTCTTTATGGGGCAAGCCCCATAGTTAATTACATCCTAAAGAAGGTGAGTTCCTTAGAATACTCTCATTAAAGTAGACAATTCTGTCCAAAAAAATTCAAAGATAGGACTATCAATAAGGTTATATTTGGAAGATCAAATGGGATAGATTGAAAGGAGAGATTTATTATCGAAGCCAAAAGAAGATGAGTAAGGGATGCTCGTGATACTAAGAAACCTAGTGAGAATTCCAAACTATCCTATGGTTTGGCTTTATATGTTTGAAAATGAGGAGAATTATATATTTGAGTTAAAATTTTATTAAAAATCTAGGACTTATAATTCCATAATACAAGATTATGGAAATGCCTAAGAGGCGAGGATTTATGCTTGTAGCCCCAAAGGGAAACAACAACCTCGGATCCTAAATCTAGGGAGCTTTAGCGGGCCAAAGCATCCTATATCGCAAAGTGGGTATACTATTTACCTCCAAAGAGAGAGTAAATCACAGCTTGACTTATAGCTGAGGGCTAACTCCTCCTATATTTTAAAATCATGTAGTCAAGTCATATGTTTGCAAGATGGTTTGTTATTATTTAGAAAGAAACTAAAGTCTTAAACCCACTCCTAGAGAGATTAGAGCATGAGTGGTATGAATAATGACTTAGTCTAATGCAAATTTTATCAAATTTTATTTGATTTTGGACTCTTTATTTTAGCACATGCTATAGAATTTTATATGCTTAAATGCATGGTGAAGATGATTATGGGCCAAATTAAAAGAGAAATAGGTGTTTTCCATCATAGGCTTTCAAAGGTCAAGCCTTATTTTATCTTGCAAAGATGGAAACCCTCTATTAGTAAGAGTGAAATAAAATGACATGCATGAGATTAAGCATACAACATCCAGCTAAGGGGTTGCTAAATATTTTATTATCTTGATTTAATGCCTAAGCTTTATGTGGGGTTATGAGTTGTTTTAGAAAATCTAATTATGAGTTATAGTTGGAGTAGAAAATTTATTTTTCTCTAAGAGCCTAAATGCATCCAAGCTAGACATTAAATCATCATGCATGAAGAAACTAGAAAAATACATGCCATTTCTATTGCACAATATAAATAAATCATCAAACAATTTATAAACTCAACGTGAAAGAATAATATGCTGGTATGGTCAGGTACCACCATACAACTCAAAAAAAAAGGGTAGCCGAGCTCTACCCTTATACAACCCGGTACATGAAAGAATAATTACAAGTTACAAAATGGTAAGTGTTATGGGGGGATCTTCAAGTCTTCATGCTCCCTCTATTTCATCATTTGATTTATTCCATTTGATTTGGTAAGCTTTTAGGCATCATATGGAACCCCAGGATTAAACCTTCTGGCCAATGTTCATCCTTAATCCCCATAACACTTAACTAAATTCCTAAAGCACAATTACATTAAAAGAATGGAAAAATAAATCTAACTATACCTATAAACAAGTGTTAGCTAAACACACCATATGACCCAAACAGTTATATGAATAATTTGGACTTAGCACCCTGCACATAGGTAACCAAGTCCACCTGTCCTAATGTAAATTATGCTTAGGGGTTAAGCAACCTGTGAAAGAAGGTATTTATATTTATTTTAAGCACCCCTTAAGCATAATTTCTTGTAGAAAATATGATAAGGCTAATCACACCCTAACATGCAGTCTACGAAACATACACCTAACATCCAGTCTACAATATTACATCGCAAAACAAACATATATGAAACGATGCACTGCCATAACATAAAGCCAAAAGTGGTGACTTAATCTAATATGTGTGTTAAGGCTTGTGTGGTAGGTTCTAGCTAGGCTTTAAAGTTAAGATTTTTTAAGTATGACAAACATTTATTTATGAAGGGTGGTTTCACTTTAAATGGTTTAATTGATTTACAAATTTACTTAATGTTTTCTTTTATTTCATTTAACCTACACAACAATTAAGTGTTATGAAGTGAAAGAAATGAGAGGATCACTCTCTTTTATCGTTACCTTAAGTCACATCTAAAGCAAATTAGTTAATCAATTCCCTTTAGTGAATGACTTATTACATGTTTTAATTAATCCTAAGTTTTGGTTCACTTTAAATAAACTCATTCAATAAGAAAGGCATCTTAAGGTTAGTTGGAATGAATTACTATCACAAAATACATGTTTGTTCATTTCTTTCCATCATGTATATCATGCATATGATTAAATCCTAAGCTTAGCTACACATATAATTTGTATCTTAGCACACTTAAATGATGAATGTGAGTAAATGTATTTCGAAGTAATATTTCATTTGGTTGAATGATTTTGTCATATTAATTTAAAGCTCTATCTAAATTCTGATGCAAAAGCATAAGGAAAGAACCTTAAATCACATGCCTAATCAACTCAACCAATACAAAGTATGAATGCATGTCTTTTAATAGAAAAAGGGGGTCATTCATTAGCTAAGTGCACATTCACATGTATAAAAGTTTTAAGCAAGTACATCGCCATTGTTCTACACCAAGAGAACTAGGTAGAAACCTCCTTAGGGCTACTTAAAGGCGTGTGTCCCTGGGATGTCCAGACTAATATACTATTATCCTTAGATACATATGGATGTATAAACAACTATAAGAATAGAAAGTCATGCAAAAATTGTATTTTTATTTCGATTGATTTATTTTGTGTAGATGAACTAAAGTTCTTTCTAAATTCTAATGCGCATAAGAATGAAATCAACCAGGTACGTCACCATTGTTCTACACTAAGGGAATGAGGTAGGAACCTCCTTAGGGCTACTTAAAGCCGTGCGTCCCTTGAATGTCCAGACTAGTATACCCGCTAACATTCTCACTTATACAAATCAACACATGAATGTAAGAAAGAGATTTTATTTCATACACTAAATTTATATTCAGTTGCATTTCTTATGTATATATAGCTAAAGGTACAATACATATGTATTTTCATTCATTAATAAACTTTTGAAAAAATATTTGAGATTTAATAGTGATACTAGCCACACATATTTGTAATTAAACCAACACATGCAAATTGACATAAAGGAAATCATTTTTATTTGATTAATTTGAAAGGCATGAATGCATGAGTACAAATGGAATAGAATGTTTAGCATGATTAGAAAGAAATAAAGAAACACAAGCATATGATTTCATTCAATTTCAACTAAGCCCTAAGGACAATCAAACTAAATGATATTATTTAAAACAAACCAAAGTTCTTTAATGTCATTTCATTTTTTTATGTTTGATTTGATTTAAGAAATGTGAAAAAGGTTTGCTAATCCTAATCCCATCCCCCATGTGTGAGTTAATTTGGTTTAATGAAGAATAATTAGTTTAATTTTACATCTTAATTAGGTTAGGGTATGAATTAAGTCAATTAATTAACCCTTACCTATGTCACCTTAAGTTAATTAACTAATTAATAATGAGCTAATATGATATGCAACCACATGAAAAGTAAATTGGCAATGCTCCTAAGAAATGAAAGGGGCCTAATGCAATTGGCTCATGATTAATAGTTAATTTGGCTTAAGGGATTCACTTAATTACTTTTTTGGTTTTCTTACACATGTAAGCTAATCATAATTTCATTAAATTCCTTTAGGCTATTAAACATCTAAAGGGCAACCTAAAATTGATTAAAGGTGATTAGATGTGAATTGGATGGATTTTAAATTTAGTTTCATTTAAATCTTAATCAAGTCATTAATTGATTAATTAAATCTTTTGATTATATTTTATAATTAGGATGATGAAATTAACTTAGGAAAAGAGATCAAGAGATGGGACTCAATCCCAATCATTAAGTCATTCCAATTAACAAAGCTCTAAAATAGCTCACATCTTAATTAAGTTAATTAATCAAAAGGTTATTTAATCACTTAATCTTTAATTAATTAAAATGGATAAAGAGGCTAAATGAAATGGCCATGAGGAATAAATCTAAACCATTTCTCTGAGACACTTCACTATTAATAAGGAACATGAACTTAATTTAAGGATTAAGTTATTGTTCATTCACTAATTATCACTAATTAAATTAAGAGAGTGATTAAAGCTTAATCAATTAATTTTCCTAATTATGCAACCAATAAAATCCCAAAAAAATAGGGGAGGCAGAGGTCATCCCTCTAAACATCCATAGAAATTTGAGATTAATTGGGTAATTAATTAAGATTTAATTAAATTTTAAGGCAAAAATTTTGTTCAAAAATAATTAATTTTCTAGATTCTACTGAAATATCTTCAAAATGAGCCTAAGTTTGTATTTTTAGATTTTTTTGTAGGATTAGTTATGATTTTGAAGTTTGGGGCTTAAAATGGATTTAATGCTACCATGTGGCAGCTAACGCGGCGCACTTTCAGTGTGGCATGATGACAGTGGCTATTTAAGTTGTCACATCACCATTCTGACTCGGATGGCGGTGGATAAGCTTTCTTGTGGACCGTCCGATCTATGATTAGAAAACCACGATCAAATCCCGCGATAAAGGGGAGAAAAGAGAGGATCTAATGTGTGATCTAATCAGAGTCATTCATTCCAATCATAAGAAATGGACGACTCATAATCTATCTCCTATGAGTGACAGATGATGGAGCCTATCCGCCATAGATCGCTCGATCCGAGTTCACCCGAACTCAAATCCATTCCAAACTCAACCCACACATTCGCGCGAAGGATCCACATGAATCCAACAGCTAGGATGAGTTCAAATGCAACTTCTCTTCAAAAAATACCAACCAATTTCTATACAAGGATCAATTTTGGAAAATTACCTCACTAGAGCCTATGACTAGTAGTTCCAATGTTTGAGGAAGCTTCGTTTGTGGAAACAAAGCCCTGTTGAGCCACACGAGCTTTGATTTGGGGGTAGATTGCTCCCAAGGCCAAACTCCTCCTCTTTGGCGATTGGTCTTAGTCAAACTCCTATCTATAGCAGCTAGGAAGCTTGAGAAATGATTCTTTTAGCTTCGACTAGGTGCGGTGATGGTGTGGGTAAAAGGAATTAAGGTTTGATTAAGTGGAGAGGGAGTATTGATCGAAGGAAGGTTTCCCTATTTTTGATTTTGCACATAAAGAGCAAATTCGATTGAGGGAGGCTTAAAATGGCTCTGAGAAGTTTTGAAATCTCTTTTCGAACTCACATAATATGAATGACAATTCCCACTCAAATGGCTGAAAATGCATGAAGGATGACAGATGAGTTGATTGACCGGCAGGCCTGAGAGGTTGTGTCCAACTCCACGTGGCTCGACTTGAGTGGAGGGAGCTGTGGGAGGAGTCTCTAAGGCTAGTGTATGAAGATATCATTTCATTTTATCCATGGGGTGCTCAGTTTGGCTTGAGTGAGGAGGAGTTGAACTCTCATTGGTCCTTGGCCAACCTGGGGGGGGTGTGAGCTAGTGTGAGCCTCACTTGAGTGCTTGAGGTGGTGATGGGGAAGTTCTTGCTTATGGTGTGAAGATCCAATGGAAAGATGGTTTGTCCAATGGCTCATTGCATTCCCACTATGGATTTGGGATGGTTTGGGAATGAGCTGGGACTAGGTGACCAGTCCTGGGTCCCATAAATTAGTTTTGGTGATTTGGCTTCATATGGTCAAAATAGACTCATTTTAGGTTGGGTTGGGTTGACCAATTGGTCAAGGTCAAACCAAGACTTGGGTTAGGTTCAAATGATGTTTTGAAGAGTTTTGGTTTAGGTGGTTTTGATTGATGTGGCTTAGGATTGATTTTTGCTCATTTGGATTCAAATAGGTCAAATGGACTAAATTGACCAATTTAACCAATTTGACCAAATTAGGTTGGGTTAGGTGTTGGTTCATCTTCAATTGATTAATTAAAACTTATTGAAGGCTTTGGTTTGGTTTAATTTGGAATTAAATTGGATTTTGGCCAATTTGACCCTTTAGGTCAATTTGGGCTTGGTTGGGTCAAGTTGACTAATAGGTCAAATTGGGCTCAATCATGACTTTGGTCAAGTTCAATAAGTGATTTGAAATAAACTTGAGCTTTTGGTTGCAATCAATTTGGCATATAATGGGTTTTGGCTAGTTTGGGTTTCATTTGGGCTAAAGGTTGGCTTGGTCAAATGATCAAGTTGACTTGGTTTGACCTAATTCAAGGTAGTTGATCACCTCAGGATGATTGTTGATCATGCTATGGGGTTTGGATGGGCTTGGTTCAATCCAATTTGGGTTGGATTAGAACTTGGCTCAAAAGGGTCTTTAGGTCACTTTGGGTCAAGTGCACCTAAATGGGTCAATTGGCTTGATTATGGCTTGATTCAAGTTTAGTTGAGTTAGTATATGGGTTTGAGATGGAAATATAAATCAAATTGCAAATGGTTTGAAGCCATATGGATTTTGGTTCATATGATAATTTCAAGTCAAAAGGGGTCAACATGGGCTTGACTTGGGTTAGCTTGGATTTGGTTTGATAATTGTAGTTTGTATTTATATTTGGAACAATAATTGAAGGACTGATTGAATATGAAGAAATTCATGAGCTTTGAAATGAATTGGATATCATTTAGCCAAGTTCAAAAATTTGACTAAAAAAGCTAAAATTGGAAATTTGATTTGATTTGGGTTTGGTTTTGGCCACTTGGATTTATATTTCATTTATATTTGTGAATATAAATGAAGATATAAATGATTTATGAGAAAATCACTTGGGTTTGGAGTGAGTTTGAAGCAAATTTGACCTAATTAAGGGATGAAGGTCAAAAGGACTTAAGTAGAGAATTGATTTGGTTTGGTTTAGTTTGCTTTGATTTGAATGTTTTAAATTTGAGGTTTGGTTTAGAAGAAGAAAGAAAAGATTGGGTTTAAGGCTATAGGGTAGGCAAGCCTTCCTAAATCCCTAGGACATAACCTCTCCCTATGGATAATCCTTCTAATTCTCCAGGCTTAGGTTAACTGTTCACTTAATCATTTGAATTGTCATAAGACTAAAGAACTCTTAGTGTCTACAAGAGTCCTAGGTCTATGATGAAGAAGTTGAGAGCTCACTCCCAAAAGTGAGGTCAACAGGCAACTACTGAGTAAATGCTGCTGGGGACTTATATCAACTCAAGAGTAGTCAGGCGATTCTAGGGAGCTTTGTTGACTACAAAGATGGATGTCTGCTAAGGGATGCCATTGGGGGCATTCTCCTAATCTACAAGCAAATATATATATATATATATATAATTTATATGTTTGTGTGAACCCTATTGGTGTGTGAGGGACCACATTGAGAAGGGGCTATGTCGACCTTGACCATCTGAAGGACTAGGAGATTTTGTACAAGATGGATTCTCCAGGTGATTCTGAAAGGGGAAGCCCAATCAAGAGAGTACTATTTAGATGGGGTGCAAAGGACGTAATCTAAATAGATAAGTGGGAGCTGAGCTACCCTGAGCCCTAGAAAAGAAAGCTTATAGGTGTATGGTGGCCAACTCAAGGAGAAAGCGTAGTAGACCTACATCTGTTATGAGTGGTATCCACCGGGTGGTCACAAAGATAGAGAAGAACCAACTAAGGTGCTCACATGTACAAATCAAAAGAAAGAAAGCATGTATTCTTACAATTTTTTAAGCAGAACTGATTGCTGGGATAGCTTATCGTCGACTAGACATGGACTATCCAACCTAGGGCGACTACTAAGCGGGGAGTCCCATGGGGAGGACTGGACCCAGACTTGAAGTAGTCAAGAGGAAATGAGCCACTGAGGGACTTACCCTAAACCTCATATATACTCAACCCAATCAATGCACGATGACTAGCTCAAGAAGAAAGTATAGCAGACTTACATTCTCTTAAATGATGCCAATACCAAATCAAAGAAAGCAAAAGTTACATCCTCTTGAATAAAGAACCACGGGTGGCAGCTGGGTAACAGCACATAGAACATCAGTGTGGGTCATGCGATCTCACTCAAAGTAGCCCTAGACAAAAGATATGTGTTTGTTTGATATGTGTTTGTGTTGTGTTGATGAAGGATAGGATGCAACTTGGGTTCTCTTACACCTATCCTGCACACATCGTGGTGGATACATAGGCAAAAAAGCTTTCAATTTGAAGAGATTGAAATTGAAATGGAATTTTCATTGACGATAATTATTTTCAAACATGATTTTATGGATAATATTTCTTTATGTAAAGCTCATTGATCAGAAGCATTAGGCGCTCTCCTTTATGGTTGATGAGTTGATATGATCCTCCTTGGTAGACTTTCTCTATAGTAAAAGAGCCTTTCTAAGTGAGTTCAAACATGCCTCCCATCTTACGACGGGCAATAATTAGACTCCTTACTTGAAAAGCTTTAGGGTGGACCAACTTGTTGTGAGCTTGAATCATTTTGACTTTGTATAACTTGAGATTTTGGCATGCTCGTCAGCGACTCTCCTCTAAACCTTTGAGCTCTTCTAACTGTAACTTGGCATTCTGCTCCATTGTGATCTTGGTACCCACGACTATCCATAGTGATGAGAGTTGAACATCTGATGTTAAAATAGGTTCGGCCTCATACACTAATGAGAGTGAGGAAGTAGTATGGTAGGCCCACAAGGCTTCAACTAACTGCTATGCCACTATTTATTATCGCCAAGTGTCTTCTTAAGTATTTGGATGAGAGTTTTGTTGAAGGCTTCTGTCAAGTCATTTGCCCTTGGGTAATATATGGTAAAGTATCTCCGAGCAAAGTTATTGATTTTAGTGCTCTTGAATGTAGTACCATTATCAAATATGATTCAATGAGGTACCCCAAATCTATATACGATATGGTTCCTGAATAAGTGGAGCACATGCTGAGCTTTGAACTTCCTGAGTGGAATCGTCTCTACCCATTTGGAAAGCAGTCCATAGATACTAGGATAAAACTATGTCCTTTGGCAGAAGGAGGGTCAATCGGGCCCACTATGTCAATACTCCAACACTTGAATGACCATGAAGCCAATGCTGAATGTAGAATATTGGGTGGTTGGTGCATGACCACTCTACCCACTTGATATTGGTGACATCTCTATCCATGTAGGTAATCATCGCTCTAGTCCCTATGATGAAAATTTTTTTCTTCCTTTTAGAGAAGTATGTGGGATAAAATGAGGATGGAAATATTCATCTTCTCTTTGCATGTATTTTAACACCAATGGATCAGATATTTTATTGAGTGACGGATACATAGAGGTGTACTATCTCGAAAAGATAAGTCACCCTACAATGGACCTAATCACCTAACAAGAACTCCTAAAAAAAGCATATAAAAGATTCTTCCCCTACTTTACATGAAAAAGTAAAGAAGGATTTAAACCATTCGTTACCTACAAGGGTAAGCCCTTATAGATTACATCCCAAGGAATGAGATCCTAATACTATTAAGGTAAATAATCATTGTCTTTAAAGATTTTAATAGGTAGGACTATCAATCGATTAGTTCATTTTAGAAGATCAAATAGGATTGATCAAAGAGTGGAGTTATTATTGAAGCCAAAAGAAGATAAGTAGGAGATGCCCACGATGCTAGGAAACTTAGCGAGCATCTCAAACTATCCTATGGTTGGGCTTTATATTTTTGAAATTGATTTAATTTATTTTATTTTAATTTTTCATTAGAAATTTAGGGCTTATGATTTCATAACACAAGATTATGGAAATGCTTAAAAGGTGAGGATTTAAGCTTATGGCCCAGAAAAGAGAAAAGCAACCTCAGAACCTAAATCAAGGGAGCTTTGGCGAGGGCCGAAAGCATAACCTAAATCTAAGGAAAAAATGGGTATTTGGTTTGCTTCCACAAGAGTAAACAAACCACTTAACATACAACCACCTGGGGGTGGCCGTCAACTAACTCCTCCTATGATTTTAAATTCATGTAGGCAAGTCATATGCTTTATGCAAGATAGCTAGGCTATTATTTATTTACAAAGAGACAAAGTCCTTAAAGTCACTCCCTAAAGAGACTAGATCATGTAAGGGTATGCATCAAACGACCTAAATCTAAGGTAATTTAGATTTCATTTTTATTTTTATTTTTGGATAATCATTTTGACTCGCTAATAGGATTCATATACTAATGCATGAGAAATGAGAATATTGGCCAAAATCAAGGTGGGAGGAGGTGTCACCATGGCTCTCAAAGGTCAAGCCAAGTTTCTAGCAAAGGTGGAAGCCCTCCAATCAAGAGTAAAATAATATGCATTTGTGCATGATGTTATGAAAAAGTACTCATCCATTAAGGTTGCTAATTCTTTTATCTTGATTTTAGCCTAAGCTTTAGGTGAGGTTATGAGTTCTTTATTTTTCATTTTGAGTTGTTAGATTTGGTAGAAGATTTATTTTTTTTCTAAGAGCCTAATTGATGTAGAACATCATGAGGATCAACAAATTAGAGCCCAAGGCCCATTTACAAGATCTCAAGCTAAAGCCCAAGAAAATTCAAGAAAGAAGAAGACTTAGCCCATTAGCTGCTAAGGCCCATTTTATGATTTCATCTTTTTTATTTATGTAATTTTAATTTTCTTCTAGAAACTCCATGTTTGAAATTTTGCATTTAAATATTCAAAGCATGACATGTGAGGTGGTTGAATCCACATAAAATAATAGCATGTGAAATGGGTGGATGGCATAAAATAATGAGGCTTTATTGCTTCACATTAATGTGGCCACCCACCTTTCCCTCCATGTTTTGAATTCTTTTCTTTTGAAAGATGCTTGTAATGGCTATAAATAGCCCTCTTATTAGAATGAAGGAGAACTTTGGCAATTGCAAAATTTTGAGTTATTCTTGTGGTTTGAGAGCTTGGTGGCCAAACCTTGGCAATCCTGGTGGGAGCTAGTTATCCAACATATCTTCTTCCTTCTCCCCAATACCTTCTCTCAATCTTATCAAAAGAAAGAAGCCCACCTCCATCACTAATCCACATCCAGACCATACATAATAGGAAAAGGATGCCACTTAATGCACAAGCTAAACAAATCATCAATCAATTTATAAAGCTAATCGTAAAAGAATAAGAGGCCATTGTGGTCGGGTACCACTGCACAAACCCAAAAAAAAAAAATTGGATAGCCTAGCTCTACCCTTATACAACCCAGATTATAAATGAATTAAATACAATTAAACAAGGAATTCATTGTTATATGGGTCTTCAAGCTTCATTTCTTCATTCTTTTTTTCTTCTTTCTTCTCTTTTTCTTCTTTATTCTTTGGTTCCTTCTTTTGGATGGTTGGAAGGTTTATGCTCCAAAGGCTTCACATGGTATATAATATGAGATCTTATGACCAACTCGCCCTAATCCCCATAATAATCATTCTAAAATCCTAATTTCAAAAATTACATGAAAAGAAAAAGTAAATCTAGCTAACACCTGCAAAATAAAGGTTAGCTAAATAAACCATCAAATCCCAAGCATGTATATTGGACTTAATACCCCAGACATGGGTGACTAAGTCCACCTAGCCTATTAGATTATTCTTAGGGGTATAGGCACCTTCACATCAAAAGTATTTATATTTTTATTTATTACAACACCTCTTAAGCATAACCTGTAGAAGATAATGGTTAGATTAAGATCGCCCTACCATTCATTCTACGCACATACATCCGAACATCCAAACTAAAATATATATCATAAAATAAAAGTAAGCATCAAAGCATGCACCACCCTAACCTGAAGCTAGAAGTAGTGACTTAGTCTAATGTGTGTGCTTTGGAGGTTTGTGTGGTATGCTTAGCTATGGCTTTAAGTTAAAATTTTCTAAAAGGCATGTTCAACTTAGAGTGGTTTCAAAATGTGGATTTAAGCAAGCAATACGTAACTGAACGAAGTACAATGAATTGGGTTTAAATGAACCCTACAATTAATTACTAAGTTATAAAGAGAGGGAAAGAGAAGAAAACTTCTCTTTCCTTCCCTAACCTAAGTAATTTCTAAAGTAGATTCATACTTTAGTTTTGTTTAGTGGATATTTTAATTAAGTTTTTTAATTAATCCTAAGTTTAGATGAACTATAAACAAACTATTCAAAAAGAAATGCATTTTAAGATTAAATAAAATGAATTAAATTCACAAAACATACATCACTTCATTTCTTTCCCAACATATATAACATGCATATGAATGAGTTCTAAGCATATCTATACATACAAATGAGAATGTTTAACACACTTTATGATGCATGCTAAGCAATTCATTTAAGAAGATTTGAAAGTTTATGATGCATGATTTTCATTAAGTAGCAAAGGGGTTTCTTATCCAACTTTCACATGCACATATGAATGTATGAAAGGAATAAGTGAGTACGACGCCATTGTTAACCAGAGATGTAAGGTACAAGACCTAATTAGGGCTACTTAAAGCCTTTAAACCTCTGGGTTGTCCATATTAATATATCACTTTCCTTAAATACAAGCATGTGTACAAAAGAAATGAATGTAAAAGAAAGAATGCAAAAGTTGGTGTTAGTTGAGTTATTTTTGTTTATGCAATGTGCATAGGTATCCTTCTTAAGTGATTGTATAGGAATGAATAGGATATGAAATTAGGCAAGTGTTAGGTTCTTTTTAAATGAACACCTTGCCAAATCCTATTCAAAACTATACTAAAAGAGAGGAGAAGGAAAACATACACTAAACACACTCTTATATTTTATTCACATGCAAACTTATAAATAAGATATAAGTAACACACTTTCAGTTTTGATAATTGATTCATATGTTTTGAAAATAATTTGAATTTAATAGTGATAATAGCCACTCATATTCTTACTTTAGCCAACACATGCAATTTGACATAAAGAAAACATTTTCATTTTAAATTTGATTTTTGAAAAGCATGGATGCATGAAACCATATGACACACATATTCAGTATGTAGGGGGAGAACTAAAGTAATGAAATCATGTAAACACATTCACTTTAATTAAATCCTAAAGATAATCTTATGAAATAAGAAAGCTTAAAGTAAATCAAAGTTCATTTAGTATGAATTTTGTTTGATTTTGAATTTGGTTTAATTTTGAAAATATGAATTGAGTTTACTGTTCCTAACCCATTCCCACATGTGTTTGATATTTTTGCTTAATTTTTAGATGATTATATTCATTTTATATTTTGATTAGGTTAATGTATGAATTAAACATGTTAATTAACCTACCCACCTTTAGCATTGTTAATCAAATAATTATGAGCCAATGAGATGACATAAAATCTCACAAGGAATTTAAATTTGTAATGCACCTAGGAAGAAAGGGGCCTAATGCAATTTCATGATTAATGATTAATTAAGCTAATGGGTTTAACTTAAGTAATTTCAAAACACCCCTCACACATATGAGTTGAGTTTTGATTTTCTTAATTGAACTTAGGCTCTTGAACACCTAAGCATCTACCAAAAGTAGATTAATTAAGTTCTAAAAAGTTTTAGAATTTTTAAAAATTAATTAAGAGGGTAATAGTGAATTAGCACTTAATTAAGAGAGGATTAAGAAATAAAAAATGAATAACTTAGGGGAAATTCCCCAAAATTATTCCTTAAACCCCCCATTCACTGAATATAGCCTTAATTGGCTTCAATAAGGGATTAAAACACTAATCAAACCCTTAATTATCCTTAATTGCATAAAGGGGGTAATTAGGAAATGAATTAGGAATTTTCCCAATTATGCCACCAATAAATCCTAAGAAAATTAGGGGAGGCAGAAGTCATCCCCTCCCAGAATATACTCAAGAAGTTTGAGATTAATTAGTGAATTTATTAGGGAGTAATTAGCAAATTAAGATTTCCAATAAAAGCCAAAATTAGAGAAAGATAATATTCAAAATCCATTAAAACTAATTTTAAAATATTTTAGATTGAATTATCTTTTAGTGGCAATTTACCTCATATTTTTTTTATTTTTCTTTAGAGAGATATAAATTTTAGAAGTTTAGAGGATTAATTAGAATTATTTAAAACTTAATTAATATCTTAATCCAATGGCGTGCCATGCAAGTGCTGACGAGGCTACGCTTTACATGTGTCACCCTCTGGATGGCTACATAAATGTCACGTCATAGTGCTATGTGGCGGCGGCACTATATGTACTCATTCGATCAAGATTGAGCATTTAAAATTTAAAAAGGATAAAAGCAAATCTAAAATGTATGTTTAATCTCGATCATCCATCCAAAATGCGTGGATGTACAGCAAGAGATCTATCCATGCCAAAGCCTGTGATCCATGGAGACCATCCATGTTCTAGGCTTTGATCCAAGCTTGATTAAGTTCAAATTGAGATGAAATTTTGCACACACCATCTAACCCTATGACAAGCACATCTAACGGTTGAAATCTCATGCCATTAAAATTTCTTTCACAAAGGACCACCACACATTGAGTTTAGTGATCAAAAAATTCCATACCTTGTCAGAGGTGATCACCAGCCCTCGATTCTCTTAGAGGAGCTTCATCTGGTTGAGACGAAGCTTTGGTGAAAGTTTTAGCTCTTGAGGTTGAGTTGACAGCTTTATGGACCAACCCCTCCTCCTAGTGAGCTCAGCTTTGATCTAGGTGAGTCTTCATTTGCTTTTGGAGCTTGGGCAATGACTTGGGCAAGCTTGACTTGACCCTCTAGTGGAGTGTGCAAAGGCGATTTGGTTGAATTGGAGTGTGGAGATAGTTTGCAAATCAATGGAGCTCCCCTGTTTTCACTTAAGGAAAATTGAGAATGGCCAATTCAATATTCTTCTAGGAAGCTTAGGAACTCTTGTTAATGGCTCCTAACACTCTCCCTTACTCAATCGAATATGTCTCTGTCAGAATTGAAGTGGATTGCGGGGAGTATATCTCCCCCTTAGGCAATCAGACGGTCGAAGCTCCACTTGCTATTTTGTTCCAATTGACCTTAGGCAGTGGGTTGTTTGATCTGTTACAAGCTTGTACATGGTCATTTTGCGCTAGGGAGTGGAGTGGTAACTCCCCTTGTGCTTCAAATTGAGTGGGAGCATGATTCCCATGTGGCCAATTTTAGCCATGTGCTCGGTTTTGTCCTTTGGTCAAGTTGGGCTGACCCACACCCCTTGGGTTGGGTGCACCACCCTCCATAGGGTTTACTTGACCTATTAGGAAAGTATCAAGTAGGTATGAAGAGGAATTGACCAAATTTCCCATGGATTTGACCAAAAATTTGTTCAATGGCCTAGGGGTAGAATGGTCATTTAGCTAATTTTTGAATTTGAATATGTTGGGTATCTTGAGAAAATAGGTTTGACCAAGTTTCATTAGATTTGGAGTTCATTTGGTATGGTTTTGTCTCATGTTGCCCATTTAGGTCAAAATGGGCCAACTTGGGTCAAGTTGACCAATTGATCAAATTGGGTCAAAGGGTTGGGTAAGTTCATATGACAATTTGAAATGTTTTGGTGGCCTTTGTTTGATTCAATTTGGTTTAGGTTTGAATTTGGTTCAAATGACTTCATTTAGGTCAAATGGGTCAAGTTGACCAATTTGACCCATTTGAGCTAGGTCATGGGTAGGTTTAGGTTTGGTTGGTCATATGAAGTGGATTAGTATCTTTGTTTCCAATTAATTTTGGTTAAGTTTAAATTTGGCTCAACATCACCCTTTAGGTCAAGTTGGGTTCAAGGTCAATTAGGCTAGGTTAGGTCTAGTTGGCTAATTGAGGCTTTAGTCAAGTTCAACAAGTGATTTGGAATGAACTTGACCCATTGGTTTCAATAAATTTTGCTTAGATCAAGTTTTGACACATTTTAACTTTTTAGGTCAAGTTGGGTCAACCTGGGTCAAGTGGCCAATTGGGCTAGGTTAGGCTCAAATGTTGACTTGGTCAAGTTCAAAAGTAGTTCATGAATGAACTTAGATCAAGGGTTTCAATCAATTTGGCCTATGGTGGATTTTGGCTATGTTAAGTTTCATTTTGGCTAAGTGTTGACTTGGTCAACCCTTAAGTTTGACTTAGTTTGACCCAATTTGAATGATTGATCATCTCATGATGATTGTTGGTCATGATGAGAGGCATAGGTGAGTTTCATTTAATCTAAATTGGTTAGGATTAGAATTTGGCTCATAAGGGTTCTTTAGGTTACTTTGGGTCAAGTGAGCCAGAGTGGGTCAAATGGCTTGGTCAAAGCTTGATTTACATTTGATTGAACTTCTATATGGACTTATGACTAAAATATAAATCCATTTGTGAGTGGTTTGAAGTCAAATGAGTTTTGATTCATTTGACAATTTCATATTCAAAGGAAGAACATGAATGGATTTGGGGTTTGATTTTTGAATTGAGTTTTGGTTTAGTGATTGAAGTTTGTATTTATATTTGGATTCATGATTGTAAGGTTGATTGAATCATAAATTAAAATCAAGAGTTTAGCTTGATTTGAAGTTGATTTGGCTAAGTTCAAGATTTTGACTTGAAAGGCTTAGGTTGGATTTTGAATAGATTTGAGTTTAATTTTTGGAATTAGTTTTGATTGTTTGAATTTATATTTCATTTATATATGTGAATATAAAATGAGAATAAAAATGGGCTATGAGAAAAATTTGATGAATTTGAAGTGATTTGATTATGATCTTGGTTAAGTCTTTACGAGAAAATTTAAAGGACTTAAGAAATTTTAGAGTTGGGATTTAAATTTTAGATTTAGATTTAATTGATTTATATTTATATTTCATTTAAATATATGAATATAAATAAGAATATAAATGAGTTATGAGAAAATCCCATAAGTTTGAATTGATTTGAACATGATTTATGCTAAGTCCTTAAGAGAAAATTTAAAG
Source organism: Cymbidium sinense (assembly GCA_021442155.1). Lineage (NCBI taxonomy): Eukaryota > Viridiplantae > Streptophyta > Magnoliopsida > Asparagales > Orchidaceae > Cymbidium > Cymbidium sinense. The sequence continues at coordinate 37,229,566 of CM038220.1, read as the reverse complement.
GACTTAGGAATTTTTTGAGTTTGAAATTTCATTCATGGGTTTCAATCATGGATTTCAATCATGTGGCATTGATTTGAGTTTGGAGAAAATGAAATAAGATTGATTTAGAGTTTGACTTGAAGGAAGGAAGGTGAGGAGTGGTTTAAGCTAGGGGGGAAAAGTTTCCTACACCCCCAAGGCATGACCTATTCTTATGGCTAACTTCTAAGTCTCTAGCTAGGAGTGTCCACCTAATCACTAGTGTCTTGAGACTAAGAAACTCTTAAATTCTAAGAGAAGTCCTATATCTAAGATGAAGGGTTTGAGAGCTCATTCTAAAAATGAGGTCAACATACTCAAGTCTCTTGATTTTTGCTTTTATCTTGGGACCAGATTGATGAGCTCAGCATAATCTTGAATGTACCTCAGTCATGATCTTACAAGCTTCATGGTTGTCTAAACAACATGACCTAATATGATCGAAGGATCGCCAATAGAGGGTGCCATCCACAAGAGCATAGCAGTGTGCTCTCTGCCTGATCTAATGGGCTTGAGACTTCTCTTGAAGTAGTTTGTCTTTATTTAGGTAATAAATGAATGATTTCCTCCAATCCAACTCTTCATCCTGTTTAGCAATGACAAACTCCCCATCAAGAGAGTATTTTTTTTAATGAGTTCAACATCAATAGGAGGTAGGACTTGCCTATTTTGGACCTCTATTGGTATGAACTCATCATCCAGACATGCCAACTCCTTGGCAAGCTTAGCTAAAGTATCCGCTATGACATTATCTCCTTGAGGAATCTTATAGATGGTAACCTCTAAGATTTGGGCTAACAACTCCATGGTATACTTATGATAGTGATGGAGTTTAGGCTTGAGGACTTTATAGAACCCAATAATTTAATTGATGACTAATTAAGAATCCCTAAAGATGTCGATGTTTTGGATGCTTAGTGAAATTGCTAACTCCATATCGGCAATCAGAGCCTCATATTCAGCTTCATTATTGGTGCAAGGATTGGATAGATGGTATAAGAATCTCATCACATCGTGGTCTGGAGTTAGAAGGATTATTCCTACCCCTGCCTTTCCTAGAAGAGTATATTGTGGTTCTTCTACTCTTTGAGAGGAAGACATGCCATCAAAGTACATCTCCCAGTAATGAATGTTGGTATCCTCTAAGTACATTATTTGTTCATTGGGGTGATCATCATTAAGCAAAAAATCAGTAGGAAGTGGGTGTGCTACTAAGAAATCCGTAAGTGCTTGTCCTTTCACTGCAAGGAGGGGTACTAAAGTAATGTGAAACTGTGATATAATCATGGACTAACATGCCAACCGTCTGGCTAGTATCAGCCATTTCATGAGATTCTACAATGGATTGATTCTAGAAATCAAGTTCACTTTGTAAGAAAGCATGTAATGTCATAGCTTTTGAGCTATGAAGATTAAAATTAAGCAATTCTTCTCAATGTGTAGATAATGTTCTTTAGCGGGGGATTGATATCAAGTAGTATAGTATGTTCTTTTGCCTTTGTCATTGGCTTGGGTCAACAAAGTGCCAAGGGAGTCATCTAATATACCCTCAGAATGATTTGAGTTGAGTTAGACTTTTTGGGGGTGGCATTTTTAATATCCCTTTAATCGTATCTAGATTAATTTCTATTCCATGGTATCGGACAACAATCCCAAGGAATTTCTTTGAAGCTACTCCTAATGCACACTTCAAGGGATTCATTTTGACGTTAAATTACCTTAACCATTTGAAAACTACTCTCAAGTCAAAGAGATGGTCTTTCTTTTCTTTATTTTTGACCGTGAGATCGTGGACATAGCATTCAACTTGATGATGAATGAGTTCATCAAAGATTCGAGTCATGGCTGGTATGAACATTTTGAGGCGAAGGCATGATCTCATAGCAATATATTCACAATATATTCTTATTGGGGTTCAAAGGTTGTATTTTTTCATCTTGAGGGGCCATCTTTATTTGATTATATCCAAATGAGCCATCTATGAAGGAGAAGACTACATGAGATTAGACAATGTCCACCATCAGCTTCATATTGGTAGTGAAAATTTATCTTTTAGACATGCCTTATTTAGATCCCTAAAATTGACGCATATGAGAATTTGGCTATTCTTCTTCTCAACTGGGACACTAACCAACCAGGTGAGGTATTTCTTTTCTCTCAGATGAAACCAACACTAATTAGTTTCTTGACTTCAAAAATGACCCGTTATTCAATGTCTAATCACATGTGTCTAGGAGCTTGCTTGATATGGTTAGCATCAAGCTCTATTGTTAGTTTGTCGACTACTATGCTAGGAGACAAATCAAGCATCTCTTCATAGCTCCATATGAAGCAGTCCTTAAACTTAGTCAATAGCCTAACTATGCCATTGGTTTCATCTTCATTCAATAAGGAACTGATGTATGTCGAGTGTGGGTTATCTTCAGTTCCTAAATTGATGTCCTTGCACTCATCGATGGTCGACTTGATTTCTTCTTCAAACTTTGGCGGTGCATCTTTGACTTGAAAATCATCTAGGTCATCTGAAGTTTTTAAGCACACCTCCTCATATGAGTAAATATGATTTAAAAAGATCCTATAAGACTCCAAATGATTGGTGATGACTAGGTAGTAGTCATCGTCATCAACTAGGCCTATTGTGCTAAAGCTTAGTCCTAGTCTTGATTGAGAATTCTTGCATTTGTTGTTTCGTAGTCTTATGAAGTATTCTGACCTGTGCTTAGACCATCTATGTGGAATTAATCCCTTCTTTGCTAAATTAAGAACACAAGGCAAGTACCAATCAAAAGGTAAATCTTTATATGAATCATTTTCAAGTCCTACATCAGCTTCTTTACTTGAGGATGATGCTCCAAAAAAGACCCTCTATGTTTTCACATCTGTGGATGATTTAGGGGCTTCCTTAACTACAAACCCTCAATGTTTATGGAAAAAGTGAGGTTAGAGCTAAGGTTCTCAACTGATGTCTGATCATTTCACATAAAGACTTGGATACTCTTATGCTTTTCTCTGGAGCTTGATCTTCATCGCTATCTGGCTTGAGTGTCACCTCCATTGGGATCTGTTGTTGAGAAGAGCTAGCTGATGTGCTAACCATATAAGACTCATCCTCTGAACTAGATTCTAAGTCTATATGTATAGTAGGTTTACTCTTGGTACTTGGGACATATCTCTTATTGGGTGGCCAATAAGGAGGTCTTCCACCCCTGGGACTACCTCTGGACTTGCCTCTTCCTCTTCCTGATGGAGGTCGGGTCATCCTACCCATATGTTCAAATAAAGTAACGAATTATGGGTGGAATCTAATATCAGGCTCTACTCCATCCCTTGAATTTATTTCTCGCTCCCTCTTCTTTTCAATTTCTTTTTATTTTTATTTTCTTTATTTTTTTCTTTTCTTTCACATTTGAATTTTGACTAAGTTCATGAGAATAGACCTTTCAATTTTTTAGGAAGGTAGTAGGTCGCATCCTCATATATCCCGACCTCATGAACTAAAAATAGTTTGAGATTTCCTTTAACACAGTACTCGATCTCACCTCTCCTGAACTTGATGCATTGATGCAGAGAGGATGGAACCATGTTATTCTCATGTATCCATGGTCTCAAGAAAAGCATTAAAAGTTATGTCTATTATCTAAACTTGGCTTCTTCAAATCATCTATCTCTTGTGGCAACCCTATGGAGCCTAAGGCCCTCTTACCATTGAATCCTCACAATATCATCCTCTCTGTATGCAGTTTAAAAATTTTTATCCTCAAGTAGATAGAGTTCTTAAACATAATATTGACGATGCACAACTAGAACTCTGGCGACTAAATCAATCCACTATAATGTAGAGGAGATGGTTGTGCTCGATCATCCCTAGAAGTAGGTCTTCATCATTAAATGTAACTCCAAGGATGTCCTTCGAGTAGTGTGCATCCTCTCTAATAGCGGTTAGCTAAGCTAAGCATATGATTATAGATTCCCTCATCTCTTTGGACTAGACAAGAGGTGTTGTATATGCTTAACTTAAATGGCAACTTTCTAAGGTGGGTGAGAATGTTGTAATCAACTTTGGGCTGATCCTCCACAAGCATATCCATAGGTGAAGCATCTTGTGGAGGGGTTATCTGTTCACTGGAACCAATGATTTTTTTACCTTTATCTTGAGGTGCTACCCTAGGAGGTAGAACTTTGTCACTACGTAAGTTGACTTCAGTGACTTCTCGGAATGATGAGTTTCTAAAAAGTTTTACCTACTTATCGAGCATACCTATAGCTTCTTTTAAAGGATCCTCAGAGTCGGATGACTCCAAGTCAATCTCCAAAGGTGAACCCAAATGATTTAGAAGAGGGAAATCTACCTCTGAATTAGATTAGAATTGATCAAAATTATTTAAGTTATTAGTACTTTGACTTGAAGAGCTTTCTATAGGAATAAACTCAATAGAAGCATCAGAAGTAGAGAGAATTATTGACCTCACTTTTGGAGTGAGTTCTCAACTTCATCATCATAGATCTAGGACTCTTGTAGACACTAAGAGCTTCTTAGTCTTAAGACACTTCTAGTGATTAAGTAAACACTTAACTTAAGCCTAGAGACTTGGTAGGGATAGCCATAGGAAGAGGTTATGCCTTAAAGATTTAGGAAGACTTGTCTACCCTATAGCCTTAAACCCAATCCTTGTTTCCTTTTTCCAAACTAAACCTTAAATTCAAATCCAAAATCATAAATCCAATCCCAAATCAAATGATTGAAACCCTTGATTAAATTCAAATTCCAAATCCCTTCCTAAGCCCTTTGATTTTATCTTATGGACTTAACCTTGTCCAAATTCAAATAACCCTAATTCAATTGATTTTCTCAAATATCAAATTCAAATTCTAAATTAAATCCAACTCCAAATGATTGAAACCCATGATTATATTCAAATTCCAAATCCCTTCCTAAGCCATTTGATTTTATGTTATGGACTTAGCCTTAACCAAATTCAAATCAACCCCAATTCAATTAATTTTTAAATATCAAATTCAATCTCAAATCAAATCCCCAAATCAAATCCAACCAAATGATTGAAATCCTTGATTAAATTCAAACTCCAAAATCCCTTGCTAAACCATAAGAACCACCTTCATATGCTTAGCCAAAACCTCCTTCAAACCAAATCAAATTTGGTTGATTTTTTTATAAACCAATCGTTCCTTCATTTATATTCACAAATTTATATAAAATCTAAATTCAAACTATTCAAATCAAATCAAACCAAATCAAGACCTTTCTTAAGCCATATGGACCAACCTCCATAAGCTTAACCAAATCTCAATTCAAATCAACCCAAACTCAATTAATTTCTTTATAAATCAACCATTCCTTCATTTATTTCATATATCATAAATATAAAATCTAAATTCAAACTATTAAACAAAAAAAAAATAAATCAAACCAAATCAATACATAAGCCCTTTGTCTTACACCCTCAACTTGGTCAAATTTGCTTCCAAATCACTCCAAACCTAACGATTTTTTCATTTAATCATTTATATCTTCATTGATATTCACAAATATAAATAAAATATAAATCCAAGTGGCCAAAACCAAATAAAATAAAATTCTAATTTTTTTTTTATCAAAATTCTTGAACTTGGCTAAATGATATTCAAATCAATTCAAAACCTATAGATTTTCTCATGATTCAATCATTCCTTCAATCATTGTCTCAAATATTAACACAAACTACAATTATCAAACCAAATCCAAGTCAAGCCCATGTTGACCCCTTTTGACTTGAAATTATCATATGAACCAAAATTCATTTGACTCCAAACCAATTGCAATTGGATTTATATCTTCATCCTGAGCTCATATGTGAGTTCAATTAAACTTGAATCATGCCAAAACCTAACTAATTGACCCATTTAGATCCACTTGATCCAAAATGACATAAAGACCCTTTTTGAGCTAAGTTCTAATCTAACCCAAATTGGATTGAACTAAGCCCTTTCAAATCTCATATCATGATCTAGGGTGATCAACTACCTTGAATTAAGTCAAACCAAGTCAACTTGGTCCTTTGACCAAGTCAACCTTTAGCCTAAATGAAACCCAAACTAGTCAAAACACACCATATGCCAAGTTGATTAAATCCATTAACCCAAACCTATTCATGATCAATGGTTGAACATGACCAAACCATCAATTGAGCCAAACCAAGTCCAATTGGTCATTTGACCTAAGTTGATGGCCTAAAGCCAAAATGGGTCAAATCATGATTTGATCCAAATTTATTGCAATGACTCAAGTTCATTCTAAATCACTTATTGAACTGACCAATGATTGAGTCCAATTTGATCAATTGGTCAACTTGACAACTAGCCCAAATTGGCCTAAAAGGTCAAAGTGGCCAAAATTCAAATTAAACCCAAATCAAACCAAACCAAAGCCCACAATCATTTTCAATTAATAAATTGAACATGAACCAACACATAACCCAACATAATTTGGTCAAACTGATCAAATTGTTCAACTTGATCCATTGACCCATTTGAATCCAAATGAGCCAAAATTAAACCTAAGCCAAATTAATCGAAACCACTAGAACCAAAACTCTTTAAATGATCATTTGAACCTAACCCAAGTCTTAGTTTGACCCAATTTGATCAATTGGTCAACCCAACCTAACCTAATGCAAATGAACCCATTTTGACCAAATGAAGCCAAACCACCCCAAACCAACCTATAAAACCTTGGTGGCTGACTAAACTAGACAAATTGACCCAAAAGAGCCCCAAATCTAAGTGGGACCCAATCCAAGGGAATTGGCCAATGTGCAAAGCTATTTGAATAGGATTCTTACCATAAGTGGCAAAGTCCACTTTGCCTTTCCCATAGAGGCCCTCCACTTGCCAAATGAGGCATTCCTAAGACACCTTAGCCCACTCTACACACACCCAGCACTTGCCATGGACCAAAGTCTTAGGGAAGTGGTTTGGGTTCATTCTTTTTAACCATTTCATTAAGCATTTTCATTTGTTTCAAATTAATTAAAAAAAGCTCAAATAATTAATTAGCCATTCAATTAACCAATTAAAATAAGAGAGAACCTAATTATTTCACAGCCTAATTGAGTGTTTGAAATGACTTAGGGATTAAGATTGAGGCCTCTTCCTTGATCCCTTTCCTTAAGTTAGTTTCACCATTCTAATTAAAACATATTCAAAGAATTTAATCAATTAATCAAAGGTTTAATGAAATTAATTTAAAATCCATTCATTTATAACCTAACTTTGTTTAATCAATTTTGGGTAGCTCTTTGGGCATTCAATAACCTAAAGAGAGAGCTAATCAATTATGGTTAGCTCACATGTGAGAAAATAATAAAGTGAGAGTATGCTTAATTAACTATTAATTATGATTCCATTAGGCCCCTTTAATTTCTTAGAGCATTGTCAATTTACTTTTTATGTGGTTGCATCTCATCATTATTTATTTAATTAGCTTAAGGTGATGTAGGTAAAGGTTAATTAATGAACTTAATTCTTACCTCAATCTAATTAAGACATAAAATCATCTTAATTGCTCTTCATTAAACCAAATTAACTCACACATGGAGAATGAGATTAGGATTAGCAAACCTCTTTCACATTTCTTAACTCAAACCAAACATAAAGATCAAAACTGACTTTAAGAAACTTTGGTTCATCTTAAATGAGTTTGTTTAGTATGATTGTCATTAGGACTTGTTGACCTGACCTTTAGGAGTGAGCTCTCAACTTCCTCATTATAGATATAGAACTCTTTTAGACACTAAGAGCTCCTTAGTTTTAAGACATTTCTAGTGATTAGGTAAACACTTAACTTAAGCCAAGAGACTTAGAAGTATTAACCATAAGAAAAGGTTATGCCTTAGGGATTTAGGAATAATTACCTTACCTATAGCCTTAAAACAAATCCTTACTACCTTCTTCCAAACCAAATCTCAAATTCAAATCCAGTATCATAAATCCAATCCCAAATCAAATGATTGAAACCCATGATTAAATTCAAATTCCAAATTCCTTACTAAGTCCTTTGATTTTATCTAATGGACTTAGCCTTAATCATATTCAAATCAACCCCAACTCAATTGATTTTCTCAAATATCAAATTCAATCTCAAATCAAATCCCAACCCAAATTCTAAATCAAATCCAACTCCAAATGATTGAAACCCATGATTAAATTCAAACTCCAAAATTTCTTCTATATGACCCACCTCCATAAGCTTAGCCAAACCTCCTTCAAACCAAATCAATTTTGGTCTTTATAAATCAATCATTCCTTCGTTTATATTCACAAATATAAATGAAATCTAAATTCATACCATTCAAATCAAATCAAACTAATCCAAACCAACTCAATACTCTACTTAAGCCCTTTTGACTTGCATCCCTCAATTAGGTCAAATTTTCTTCCAAATCACTCCAGACCCAAGTGATTTTCTTATAAATCATTTATATCTTTATTTATATTCACAAATATAAATGAAATATAGATCCAAGTGGCCAAAAGAAAATCCAAATCAAATCAAATTCATAATTTTAGCCTTCTTAGCCAAATTCTTGAACATGGCTAAATGATACCCAAATCAATTCAAAACTTATGGATTTCCTCATGATCCAATCATTCCTTCAATCATTGTTCTAAATATAAATATAAATTACAATTATCAAAATAAATCCAAGTCAAGCCTATGTTGACTTCTTTCGACTTAAAATTTTCATATGAACCAAAATCCATTTGACTCTAAACCAATTGCAATTAAATTTATATTTTCATCCTAAGCTCATATGTGAGTTCAACTAAATGTGAATCAAGCCAAAACCAAGCCAATTGACTCATTTAGGTCCACTTGACCCAAAGTGACCTAAAGACTCTTTTTTTAAGTTCGATCCAACCCAAATTGGATGGAACTAAGCCCATTCGAACTTCATATCATGATCAACAATCATCCTAAGGTGATCAACTACCTTGAATTAGGTCAAACCGAGTCAACTTAGTCCTTTGACCAAGTGAAACTTTAGCCCAAATAAAACTTAAATAAGCCTAAACCCACCATGTGCAAAATTGATTGAAACCATTGCCTTAAACTCACTCATGATTAATGATTAAACATGACCAAACCATCAATTGAGCCAAACCAAGTCCAATTGATCATTTCACCTAAGTTGAACAAACTTAGCCTAAAAAGCTAAAATGGGTCAAATCATGATTTGATCCAAATTGATTGCAACCAATGGCTCAAGTTCCTTCTAAATTACTTATTGAATTTGACCAAAGCCAGGATTGAGCTCAATTTGATCAATTAGACAACTTGACCCAACCTAGCCCAAATTGACTTAAAGGGTCAAATTAGGCAAAATCTAAATTAATTTCAAATTAAATCAAATAAAAGACTAAAATCATTTTTAATTAACTAATTGAACATGAACTAACACTTAACCCAACCTAATTTGGTCAAATTGATCAAATTGATCAACTTAGCCCATTTGACCTATTTGAATCCAAATAAGACAAAATCAAACCTAAGACAAATTAATCAAAACCACTTGAACCAAAACTCTTCAAAATATCATTTGAACCTAACCCAAGTCTTGGTTTGACCCAATTTGACCATTGGTCAACCTAACTTAAATAAGCCTATTTTGACCATATGAAGCCAAATCACCCAAAACCAACCTATGGAACCCTAGGACCTAGCCTAACTCGACCCAAACTAGTCCTAACTCATTCCCAAACTAGCCCAAATCCATAGTGGGTCCCACCCAACCAATGAGCCATTGGACAAACCTTCTTTCCATTGGATCTTCACACCAATAAGCAAAGTTGACTTCCCCATCACCAAGCACGCACTCAAGGGCTCCACACCTAGCTCTAACCCACCCTAGGTCAACCAAGGACCAATGGGAGTTCAACTCTTCCCCATTCAAGCCAAAATAAAACCCTTGATTTAAGCCAAGGGTCTTTGTACCAATTGGCTCCCACTCCCTCACTCAAGTTGAGCAACGTGGAGTTGGACATGACCTCTCCGGCGCCCTGACGGTGGCCCACCGGCCGAAACAAGCTAGCCCATCCCGTCCATCCTTCACACAGGATTTTGGGGTATACTCCCCTAATTCGAGTAGGAATTGACATGAATTGCATTATGAGAGTCCCCTAAGCATTTTCAAAACCCCACAGAGCCTTTCCAAGGGTTCCTAAAGCCTCCCTTGGTCAGATTTCTCCTCTGTGTGTGAAATAAAAATAGGACAGCCTTCTTCTAATCAATACTCCCTCTGTACTCAATCAAACCTAAATTCCTCGTACTCATACCATTCTCATCCTTCGTTGAAGCCAACCGAATCATCCCCAAGCCTTCCCAACTATTGGAGGCTGGAGTTCAATTGAAGCCAAGGCTCCTATGTGCGTGGCTTGGTCGACCGATGACTCTACACTAAATCAAGGCTCATGTAGCTCAATAGGGCTTGTCTGCTAGAGAGCTACCTCCGATCCCAATCTGCCAATATTAGCTCTGAGATAATTAAAAGCTGAGCTCCTTAGTGAAAATCATTTGGTCCTTTGTGAAGTGAATGTGCATTTGATTGAATCTTAACCATTGTGTGTGTGTCTTCCCAAAGTGTGGGATGATTTTAGAGGAAATTGCTCGGATCAAAGCGAGGAAAGAAGGATGACATCGTCTTTCACACTCATGAAGGAGATCAATCATCATTCTACATGATTAGAATGGACGGTCCTATTCAAATCACACATAGATCCCATGATTAATCCTTCAAAACCACGGGTTTGATCATGGCCATTCGATCTTAGATTGGATGGTCCACGGGAAATGCAGTCAAATCTGATAACTTAAATAAATACCATCGCACATGGAAAGCGTCACGCCAGTATGCATAACAATGGGATTAAAGGTTAATTAGGACTATTTTAATTAATTTTTAAGGTTGAATCATCCTAAAATCATAACTAATCCTAAAAAATTTAACAAAATACAAATGAGGGCTCATTTTGAAGATATTTCAGAGTAGAATCCAGTAAAATTATGATTAATTAATTTGGAATAGTAATTTATGCTTAATTAAAATTTAAATAAAAACTTAATTTTAATTAATCTCTAATTAGTTGTCCAATTAATTTCAAACTTTCTAGAGATATTTAGCGGGATGACCTCTACCTCCCCTATTTTTCTTGGAATTTATTAGATAGTTAATTAAGAAAATTAATAGATTAAGCTTTAATTACTCTCCAACCTTAATTAGTGATAATTAAGAAAATTAACAGTAGTTTAATTAATTAATTAAGCTCATTATCCTCTATTAATAGTGGGAAGTCTTAGGGAAGTGGTTTGGGTTCATTCCCTATAACCATTTTATTAAGCCTTCTCATTTATTTCAAGTTTATTAAAAAGCTTAAATAATTAATTAGCCAGTTAATTAACTAATAAAACAAGATGGAATCCAATTATTTTAGAGCCTAATTGAGTGTTTGAAATGACTTAGGGGTTAGGATTTAGGTTTCTCCTTTGATCCCTTTCCTAAGTTAATTTCATCATTCTAATTAATGCATAATCAAAAAATTTAATCCATTAATCAAAGGCTTAATGAAATTAATTTAAAATCCATTCATTTGTAACCTAACTTTGTTTAATCAATCTTGGGTAGCTCTTTGGGTGTTCAATAACCTAAAGAGAGAGCTAATGAAATTTTGATTAACTCACATGTGTGAGAAAATCGTAAAAATAGTTAAGTGAGCTCCTTAAGCTTAATTAACTATTAATTAAAATTACATTAGCCTCTTTCATTTCTTAGAGCATTGCTAATTTACTTTTTATGTGATTGCATCACATATTAGATCATCATTATTTAGTTAATTAGCTTAAGGGGATGTAGGTAAGGGTTAATTAATGGACTTAATTCATACCTCAATCTAATTAAGACATAAAATCAACCTAGTTTTTCTTCATTAAACTAAATTACACATGGGGATGGGATAGGATTATCAAAACCACTTTCACATTCCTTAACTCAAATCAAACATAAAGATCAAAAAATGAATTTAAGAAACTTTGGTTTATCTTAAATTAACTTGTTTAATATGATTGTCCTTGGGCTTATTGGAATTGAATGAAATCACATGCTTGTGTTTCTTTATTTCTTTCTAATCATGCCAACATATTGTATGCCACTTGTATTCATGCATTCATGTCTTTCAAACTAATCAAATAAAAATGATTTCCTTTATGTTAATGTGTTCTTAATTAAAATATGTGTGTATCACTATTAAATCTCAAATATATTTTCAAAAGTTTATTAATGGATGAATATATATATATATATATATATATATATATATATATATATATATATATATATATATATTAAATATATATATAGAAAATGCAAGTGAATAAAAATTTAGAGTATGAAATAATGTCACTTTCTTATATTCATATGTTGATTTGTATAAGTAAGAATATTATGTATATTAGTATGGACATGTGGACATGATTTTAAGGAGGTTCCTATTCTCTTGTGTGAATCTGGTGGTGGCTACTTGATTTCATTCTTATGCATTTTAACATCAAAATTTAAAAAAAAAAGCTTTAATTCATTTACACAAAATAAATCAATCAAACCAAAATATAATTTTTGCATGGCTTCCTATTCTTGTAATTATTTATACATCCATATGTATCTAAGGATAGCGGGTATATTAGTCTGAACATCCTAGGGAAGCATGACTTTAAGTAGCCCTAATGAGGTTCCTACCTCGCTGTGTAGAACAATGATGCTTTTGCTTAAATACATACATGTGAATGTACTTAATAATGAATGAAAACTCATTTTTCTATTAAAAGACATGCATTCATACTTTGTTTAATTGGTTGACTTGATTAGTCATGTGATTTAAGGTTCTTTCCTTACATAAGAATTTAGATAAAGCTTTAAATTAACATGACAAAATCATTCAACCAAATGAAATATTAATTCCAAATACATTTACTCACATTCATCATTTAAATGTGCTAAGATATAAATATGCATGTATAGCTATGCTTAGGATTTAATCATATGAATGATATACATGATGGGAAGAATGAACAAGCATGTGTTATGTGATAGTAATTCATTCCAACTAATCTTGAGATGCCTTTCTTATTGAATGAGTTTATTTAAAGCGAACCTAAACTTAGAACTAATTAAAATGTATAATAAGTCATTCACTAAAGGGAATTGATTATTTAATTTGCTTTAGATGTGACTTAAGGTAGGGATAAAAGAGAGTGATCCTTTCTTTTTTCTCTTCATAACACTTAGTTGTTGAGTGTAGGTCAAATGAAATAAAAAGAAAGCATTGAGTAAAGTTTGTAAATCAATTAAACCATTTATAGTAAAATCACCCTTTATAATTAAATGTCCTTTATACTTAGAAAAACTTAACCCTAAAGCCTAGTTAGGATATACCACACAATCCTTAACACACACATTAGATTAAGTCACCACTTCTAGCTTTATGTTAGGGCAGTGTATATTTTAATGTATTCTTATTTTGTTATAGAGCATGTTTATGTTTAGGCGGATGTTAGCCATGATTAGCCTAATCATATTTTCTACAGGATATTATGTTTAAGGGGTGCCTAAAATAAATATAAATGTTCTCTTTTGCAGGTTACTTAACCCCTAATCATAATCTATATTAAGATAGGTGGACTTAGTTACCCATGTGTAGGGTGCTAAGTCCAAATTATTCATATAACTGCTTGGGTTGTATGGTGTGTTTAGCTAACACTTATTTTGCATGTGTAGTTAGATTTACTTTTCCATTTTTTTAATGTAATTGTGCCTTAGGAATTTAGTTAAGTGTTATGGGTGTTAAAGATGAACATTGGCCAGAAGGTTTAGTCTTAGGGTGTTATGTGATGCCTAAAAGCCTACCAAATCAAATGGAGCAAATCAAATGAAGAGATGGAGGGAGCATGAATACTTGAAGATCCTCCATAACACTTACCAGTTTATAACTTGTAATTATTCTTTCATATACCGAGTTGTATAAGGGTAGAGCTCAGCTACCCATATTTTCTTTTTTAGGGTTATGGTAATTTTCAGGCTATTCCTTCATGTTGAGGTTATAAATTGTTTGATAATTTGTTTACATTTAATAAAATGACATGTATTTTTCTAGTTTCTTCATGTGTGATGATTTAATATGTGGCTTGGATCCATTTAGGCTCTTAGAGAAAAATAAATTTTCTACCCTAACTATAACTCCTAATTAAAAATTTAAAATAACTCATAACCTCACATAAAGCCTAGGCATTAAATCAAGATAGTAAAGTATTTAGTAACCACTTAGCTAGATGTTGTATGCTTAATATCATGCATGTCATTTTGTTTTACTCTTGCTAAGAGAGGGTTTCCATCTTTACCAGATAGGGAAAAGGCTCGACCTTTGAGAGCTCATGATGGAAAATAGCTCTTTTTGTTTTGATTTAGCCTATAACTCATTTCATCAGGAATTTAGGAATATAAAATCTTATAACCAGTGTCAAAATAAAGATTCCAAAACTAAATAAAGTTTGATAAAATTTGTATCAGACTAAGTCATTATTCATTCCACTCATGCTTTAGTCAATTAGAGAGTGGGTTTAAGGACTATAGTTTCCTTCTAAATAAAAATAACCTAGCCATCTTGCAAAACATATGACTTAACCATATTATTTTAAAATATATGAAGAGTTAGCTGACTACCACTCCAGATGGTTATAAGTCCAGCAGTCAGACAGTTTACCCTCTCTTGTGGTGGTAAATAATATACCCACTTTTGCCTTAGATATATGTCATGCTTTGGCCCTCACCAGAGCTCCCTAGATTTAGGATCTGAGGTTGCTATTTTCTTTTATAGTGAAAGCATAAATCCTCACCTCTTAGGTATTTCCACAATCTTGTATTGTGTAATTATAAGAACTACATTTCTTATAAAATTTCAACTTAAATATATAATTCTTCTTAATTTCAAATATATAAAGCCCAACTATATGATAATTTGGGATGCTCACTAGGTTTTCTAGCATCTTGAGCATCCCCTACTCATCTCCTTTTGGCTTTAATAATAAATCTCTCCTTTCGATTTATCCCATTTGGTCTTCCAAATATAATCAATTTATTCTTTGGAGATAATGATTGTCTACTTTCGAGTGTTCCTAAGAAACTCATCTTTCTTAGGATGTAATTAACAGGGGGAACTTTAGAACCTAATTTAAATAAATTCTACTTTATTCATCCATGAAAGAAGGGAAAAATCTCTAGTATATTCAAGACCCATCATGCCTCAAGAGTCCTTAATAGGTGATTAGGTCCATCATAGGGTAGTGATTTCTATCTTACGAGATATAAATCAAGTAAAGTAAGCAGAGTGAGGGGTTTGGTGCCCTCATCCACAGAGACAATGCTCTTGCTGGTAGAGGGAGAAATGGTAAAGGTGGTAGTAGCTACAATGGTGGAAGGAATGTTGGACTGGAACGGTGGTTGCACTACTAGATTATCTCGAGCAAGTGTATGTTGTTGCTATTGTTGAGCTTCCACCCTCCCCGAGTTGTCCTTTGCAACTAGCAAACCATCCTTGGTGTTGGAGGTTTGAGCTGCTTTAGGCACATACAAAGAAAGTTTCATGATTTTAGAAATAATTTTTTAGACGTTCAATTATAAACCTTCTTTTATCTTGAGATGATCAGAGGTATCCCCAAGGATTACTCTAATAGAACTAGATGGTTATTCTAATAAGTATTCCTTAGGGATAATGATAGCTCCTAACTTCTTCACTCAAGCCAATCCTTGAAAGTAATGCAATTCTCTAAGAAATGGCTTAACATGCGGTGGTAAGGGAAATAACTAGGATCATTGCTCTTGTCCACTTCCTCCGGCCTCTTAGGCTTGGGTAGCTAGAAATCAGGCTTCTTCAAGAGATTTTTAAAGAATTTCCTGATTACCTACCTCTTAAAAGAATATGGTTTACTGAGTTTCTCAATAAGAGTAGGTGAAAAAAGCTACAGCGAATATGAATATCAATCAATGGGCTATGGTGGTGGGGGCCATTATGGCGCTGGTGGTGGTATGATGATGGAGGTGGAGGAAGAAGAGGTGATAGTGGAGGCTATTGGAATTCTAGGCCTCTCAAAATTGAACTCCAGCCGGTTGCTTTCCTTATCTACAACTATCCCGTGCTTCTTCTCAAATATTTTATGGGCTTAGAAGGGTAACTATTTGACTTCCTATTATACTTGTTGTTGATTAATTTGTCAAATGTCTTAATAGTGAACACCTTAAGCATGAAGCATTGTGATGGATATTTTTAAGTAGAATGGTATGGCCTTTACAATGGTTCACATTTCATACTCGGGTTATGCCATGAGGACTCATTGGATTACTATTTTTTTCTACAATGAGGTCACCTATAGTTACCCTTTTTTTGGACTCCTACAAATCTCTTGATGAAGAGATGCTCTAAGTAAATGTCTTCGGTTGGGCGTACCAATTAAATGTAACTCTTGATAGACTATTAACAAAGAGACGGAAGAGAAGTGTGTCTCGCCATGTTGCATCAAGCGGCTATATGTTATTCCCATACCATCAAAAAAACTTGAAGGATGGTGGCACAAAACTCTTATATTGAACTACATGAATTCCTCGATAGGGTTTCCTTTGGAATGGATGAGCTCAAACTTGCACCAATGCTTCCTTCACCTACTATTCCACCATCTGCTTTATATCATTCTCATGCATGGAGGTGCTATTCGACCTTCCCATGCAAGCTAACCAAGATAATCAGTGCACCTAAGATGATGCAAGATATGTACTAACGACTCTTGTAGGAGAAATTTGGGAGAGGCATGCGCTACTAATATACCCTCTACCTTACTCCATTTTGCTTATCTCTCCTTAAGTTAATCTACTAAGGAGGTGTTGAGTTAAGTGAGGTGTCTCCTCCTTACCTTCCGCTCTATTGCTCTCCATGCAGGGATCCTCAGTGTTTACCATGTGAACTTCTGCTGGGTCATCCAACATGTCATCCTCATTAGGGTAAAAACTAACCACACCCTCCTCTTGATCTGAGGGATCACTGCCAATAATCTTCTTGATTACAGCATGGTAGTCATCATGACTCTCTCTTGTAATGTGTGGCGATTGACCACTAGACTATGCTCTATAGACTATATGCACCAAATGCTATCTGGCGGGGTGCACTCCCTAGTTGGATCCACTGACATGGGACTATGTCAGTATCCCTTATCCTCTCTTCCTCCAGCTGTTGTGAAGGTGGAGTGGCAATGAGGCTCTTGGGTCGCCACTTTCTCTTTACCACGGTTTGAAGGTTGAATATAAGAGAGCTCACCTCCAGTAGGTAGAATAGTTGGACTAGATCCTTAGGTCATAGCTAGATCACCAAAGGAGAGGGCTCTCTCTAGGCTGAGGCTTATGCAGCTTGGTAGGGACTGTGGATGCTGAAACTTAGACTGGTGAAGGTTGGCGGCATGTGGAGCGGTGTGATGGTGGAGACACTGCCTGCCTCTCTACTAGAGATCTCCTCCTGTGACTGATAGTGCTAGTGAGAACTATACTATCAGAATGATTGGCTCTGATAGCCCACCGATCATGAAAATCCATCATAGCGGGAGGCCGACTATCGTACCTCCTCTCTCTGCTTTCTGCAGCTGCGACCACAGCCTTAGTGGTTTTCCCTGTATCTAACCCCTAACACTCCTACGGATTAAACTCCTCAAATCATGTAATAATCTAAACTCTAAGAATCCCTGGGCTCTACCAACTCTACATACGATGGACCATAGACCAACATAAGGCTTCCTCCTGTCCCTAGCTGGTGTCTCGAACTCTACAAGCAGCGAGGGTGATGCAAATATCCTTTTGTAATCCTCCTCTCTCTCTGAAGCTGAGAGGGGGTAAAAGCTACAATCACTCAAGAATGGAGAGGTCTCACATGGGGAACCCTCTTCAGCAACAAGGGAGGATCCATCTATCTCTTTGTCCTCGTGCTCGTACTGATGCTTTATCTTACATTCTTATTACAAAGATGTGCCTTAGTGAGCGGTGCAAAGTGGGAGCTAGCACCAACCTCGAAGGTGGAAGGAACTATCTCAAAGGCCAAGATAGCCTTCCGCTTCAAGGTTGGGGGAATAACGAAGGTGGTGCTAACCCTCCCTGGGGCTATAATAGGGGCAACTAATTGGACACGATGCAACCTGGGCCGATGATCGACACTATCGGCTGAACTACGAACTATTACAGGTATGTGAACCACAATAGACTTCCTTTTTAGTGAGGGAAACTCAGATTCAGAGTGAAGATCTAATCGAAGAAGTGGCTTCCTCCTTGCCACCTCCTCCTTGCTGACAGTGGTGAGGGCTGGCCCCTCACATGTGACTTTAACATCCTCAAAGCCAAGTCCAAATTGGATCATAGGAGCACTGGAGAGTATGGCCTGATCTAAGGACAAATCCACACCATATGCAAATGAGAAGATCACTACAAATACATGGAGATGAGGCGTGAAGGGACTAAGACCTGAATCTCATAGTTGGAAAAAGAGCACTAACTTAGATCCTTGCTTTGATAACTACCTTCAATTACCGATTTCTTGATTTAACTTTAGAATATGAACCCACACTTAACAAATTTAGGTATGCTAAGTGGGGTTCATTGAATTGGAGAGATTTAGAAATTTGAGGAGAGACTTTACCATAAGATTTTGATTTTGATTTGAAACCCACATTCAACAAATTCAAGTATGTTGAGTGGAATTCATTTGTTTGGAGAGATTTTGGAGATGTATTTGTTGTTTATCATTTGTTTGAAAATTGATTTTGGAACCTTGACTTAGCAAATTTATGCTAAATGAGGTTCAAAAAGTTTTTTTAAACTTTTATTTTGTTTATGATAATTGCTTGTTATGTGTTTGATTTGATTTAATTTTAAAAAATAGAACTTCCATTTAACAAATTTAGGTTTATTAAATGGAGCCTAAATATATGTTTGTTGTTTTTATTATTTGATGATGTTTTGATTTTGGGAATTGAGTCCATATTTAGCAAATTTATTTGCTAAATATGGACTCAATTGTGTGTTTGATTTTGACTTTGAAAATAGAACTCCCATTTGACAAATTTAGGTATGTCAAATGGAGTTCAAATGTGTTTTGATTTTTGTGATTTGATTTTATTTTTAAAAGGGAACTCTTATTTAAAAATTTTAGGTATTTTAAATAGAGTTCAATTTGATTGTTGATGTTTAAATTTTGATTTTGAAAATAGAACACTCATTTGATAAATTTGGGTATGTCAAATAGAGTTCGAATGTGTTTTTTTTTTTTTTTTTTGTGGTTGCTGATTTGATTTTTGAAAAAGGAAACTCTCACTTAACAGATTTTGGTACATTAAGTGGATTTCAATTATTTGTTTGATTTTAATTTTGATTTTGAAAATAAAACTCCATTTAGTAAATTTAGGTATGTTAAATGGAGTTAATTGATTGATTTTATTTTGAAAAATGTGCTTTTAAAAGTTTTGAAAAAGGATTTATTTAATGTATGTTTGATTTTGAAAAGAACCCTCATTTAACACATTTAGGTATGTTAAATGAGGTTTGATTATCTCTTATTTGAAAAGGGAATTGAAAATTTTCTTTTTATATTTTGTAAACTTTTATTATATGAAGTGAATTTTAAATGATTTTGTTTTGAAAAAGTGATTTTAGAAAATCTTTGCAAAAGATCTTACTTATTTCATCTTAAATTTTGTTGAAATTTTCTTAAATATGAGATGAACCTTACCTCACCAAGCTAGTGATAAAGAGGTTCTAAATTTTGTCATCTCCTTTCTTTAGTTAATTTCTTTTAACCTATTGGGGGACCCAATATGAGTTTTAAGACCTACATTGGAGTGTGATCCTAAAACCTAAAGGATGTTGGATAGCTTAGCTTAAGGATGAAATAAGCTAAGTGCCAATGGAAAGAATGATAGTCTTGGGCTTATATAAAATATAAGTCTACTATCGATACTTGGAGATAATAATTATCTACTAGAGATGGAGAAAAGAACTCTCCTCAGCGGAGTTGCCAGAAAAATCTATGGTGTTTATTTTTGGATATGGGACACCACACAGATCTTAGGGGATACTTATTAAAGTGATCGGGTATAACATTAAGGTATGATATACTATCTTGAAAGATAGAAAATATCACCCTATGGATCACCCAATCTAAGGACTCTTGGGTCTGAATATACTAGAGAACTTTCCCTACTTTACATGAAAGTAAGTAGTAAAGTAGGTTTCTTAAGTTCCCTATAGAGGTAAGCCTCCATAGTTAATTACATCCTAAGAAATAAGATATCATAAGAATACTCTCGATTAAAGTAGATAATTATTATCTCTAAAGATTTCAAAGTTATATTATCAAAGAATTGGCTATTTTAGAAAATCAAAGGGGATTGTTCAAATGGAGAGACTTATTTTGAAAGCCAAAGGAGATGAGTAGGGAATGCTTATGATACTAGGAAGCCTAGTGAGCATTTCAATCTATCTTAAAGTTGGGCTTTTATATTTGAAGTTGAAGAGAATTATTTTGAGTTAAAATTTTATTAGATTGTTAGCTTATAATCCAACAACACAATTGTGGAAATTCATATGAGGTGAGAATTTAAGGTTATAGCCCAAAAAAATAGCTACCTCATATCCTAAATCTTGGGAGCTTTTTAGAGCTAAAACATGCATGACCTAAATCTAAATGAAAGTGGACATAATTGTTTACATCCACAAGAGAGGATAAATTGCCTGACTTTTGGATTTACAATCACTTGAGTGACTAACACCTCTTACATTTAAAATAGTCGGTCTTATGAAATTGTAGATGGTTAGTTATTTAGAAAGAAACTAAACTCCTAAACCCAATCCCTAAGAGACTAGAGCATCAGTGGTATGAGCATATGACATAAGCTAAATGCAAAAAAATCTTTACAAATTTTATTCCATGTTGACACTTCATTTGGATAAAAGCTTGGGGTTTTTTATGCTTAAATGCATGATGAAAAAGGTTATTGGATAAATCAATGAGAAGAGGGTGTTCTCCACCACAAGGGATGCCCTCACAGGTCAAGCATTCTCCAATTGTGCAAGGAAGGAGATCCCCTGTATTCAAGGAAGAAGGAATATGCATGCATGATATTAGACATACAACCATACAGGTTAAGAGGTTTAATAATATCTTATTTAAGTCCTAGGCTTTATGATGAGAGTTGTGAGTTATTTTAAATTTTAATTAGTTATTAATTATGGTGAAAAAAATTAATTTTATCCTAAGAGCTTACAACACACATTCAAATATCAAAATTAAGAAACTATGAAAAGCATATTGTTTCTAATGTGCTCACTAAACATAATATCAAATATTTTATAAATTAACGCAAAGGAATAACAGGATGGTGTGGCTGGGTACCGCCATACACCCAAGAAAAGAGAAAAGATTAGTAGCCAAGCTCTACCCTTATATAACCTGGAATTATAAAATAGTATTACAATTGAAATTGAATACATCTTATGGGGGGGGTCTTCGTATCTTCATGTCCTCCTTCCCTTCTATTTGAATTGATTTACTCCATGACATCATAGGGTACCCTAGGGTGAGCCTTCTCTTACCATATCACCCATAGCACTAATCCTAATTCATACTACAAAATTATATTTTATATGAAAATAAATCTAACTACTCACCTGCCAAAATAGAGGTTAGCT
>CM038220.1:33148501-33230109 GCA_021442155.1 Cymbidium sinense | reverse complement strand
GCTTCCCACTAATCAAGAAATCCATGGCATTTAAGTTTCCAAACCTACCGAAAGAGGAATTGTTCACTATAACCTTAAAGCAAGTTGGATGCTACTGGTTGCCTTTTTTATGAGTTTTCGAAGCGGTTTGCATGTTTATACTCTCGTACTCATTGTTTCAAATAATATGTTTTCACATTTCCACTTTTGCTTTGCGATGATGAGGAATTGTTCACTATAACCATAAAGCAAGTTGGATGCTCCTTTTGTTTGTTATAAGTTTTTTGAGTATTTATACTCTCACTTCTCGTACTCTTTGTACTCTCAGATCTCTATGTACTTTCTACTCTAATTTATATCATATTTTAAATTGGATCAAATGAAAAGGTAAAGTTAAAATTTACATTACCTGAAGTTTTATTGGTGGTAATCTATATGATTACTTATATATATATATATATATATATATATATATATATATATATATATATATATATATATATATATATATATATATATATATATATATATATATATATATATATATATATATATATATATATATATATATATATATATATATATATATATATATATATATATATATATATAGGCATGGAAAGTACTCACATGATAAATATGTCCCATTTAATCAACACTTTTAATAATTATTACATATGGCACCAATATAATTGAGGAATACAAAGATTGAATTTTTTTAGTAGTAATAATAGATATTTGAAGACAAAATATGTGCTTTTAAGAATTGATGTATTATATTTTTTAAAATAAAATCAGTAGTTTTGAGATTTATCCTATCTTAAAATATCGTCAGTACTAATATAATCAGCTCATTCTCGTAAGCAAGGTAGACTCATCAATCAAATACTACAATTTGGTAAAATATGAGAGATTTAGTTGCCACGGTCTAAGGATTACAAAGTTATATACTCTCTGTACTCTCCTACGAGTACGAGCTTCGGCATTTTATAATAATAGTACATTTCAAAAATAAAGTCGCGTAAGAAGAAAGTCATCTTGGAGACTCTAAAGCTTTGCAAAAATGATTGCACAGTCGAAGAACACATAACTAAATGATATCATGCATTTAAATATTATGTAATATCCATCATCAACTTAGTGTACCCTTCACCGACCGACCGATCATTGAGCTTGAGTTGAATTCGAGGTAGAATATCGTATCGCTAATGATTTTAACAAGATCGTTGTGTGCTATTCTGCGTACCTCAAAAAATACTCGCATAACTAGAAAAGTGTGGTAAGTGGATAACGAACACGCTCTGACACTATCTCGAACTTTGGTTTCGTAAACAAAAAATATGATGGTTTCAAGATTAGCGAATGTTTTAAATACTACAAATTAAGAGGCAAATAGAGAATTACTCTTGGCTTTCTTGGATCTCTCCCAATATCCATTAAGCCTTGTGTTGGAAACACCCTTTGGACGTTAACCGGATCCTTTATGATGTCTTTCCCTTGCGATGTGGTTGACTTCTTCTTCTTAAATGTCACCGGAAGAGAATTCCCACTTAGTATAGAGTTGACATCGTCATATAATTTTTTTAAGGATTGAAGCATACAGTCCTCGGATCTATTATTACCCTGTGCCCTGACACTTATTTGATATGCATATCGACTAACGGTTCCAAAAATAATAAAGATTTTCCATCTGCGTGCCGACATCTCTTAATTTTTTTATATGCACTATCGATGTAAATATCCCTCTTTACTCGTAGACCATCGCATGAGAAGATACTTATCCGGAATGCACTACATTTTTTGACTAAGAACTCGATACAATCAAAAGTAATCCCATCATTTCAAATTTCTTACAAGTATAAGTTACATCTAGGGTAGTCCCATTGAAATGGACAATCCATGTTTTGGATGAATTTTCATTCTCTAAGTTTCTCACCAAATACTCCATGGGTATATCTAACATAGCACGAGCAAAGCTCCAACTCTATCATAATTTATTTTAAATTGACATTGTATAGAACAATCTATGATCATACATTGAAACATCCCATTGTTCTAGAAAATTTCATCATGTTTTCAGATTCCATACATCGACATATCATTTGATTATTATCATGGTATGAATGCTCAGGTCTTTGAATGGACCACTTGGATCTAATTTTATAAATAGGATGATCATGCAAATTGCCTTCTAGCATGAGCATTAAACTCTTCTTCTATTTTAAGATGGATAAATCTCAAAATTTTATCATTTATTTTAAAATATATACATCAATTCTTAATATTTTGTCTTTAAATATTTATTATATTACTAATCTATGTCAATATCTCCATATGTAATAATTATTAAAAGTGTTAATTAAATGGGACATATTTATCATGTGAGTACTTTCCATGCTATATATATATATATAAGTAATCATAGATTACCAATCAAACTTGAGGTAATGTAAATTTTAGCTTCACCTTTTCATTTGATCCCAATTTAAAATATGATATAAATTCAGAGTACAGAGAGTACAGAGAGTACAGAGAGTACAGAGAGTACAGAGAGTAGAGTACAGAGAGTACAGAGAGTATAGATAGAGAGTACAAAGAGAACATAGATTACAGATGTAATGAAAATAATCTCAACAACCAGTCTGAAGAAACTGGAGAAAATGACCAACAATCGTACTCTGGATGCAAAATAACACTAAAAAAAATAACCAAATGACCCTCCAAATTATTCCTCATCAATTGTAATGAACATATTCCTCCAAACAGCCACAAAAGTAAAGAAAATAACCAAAATGATCTCAGACTCGAGGAGAGTAGAGAGCAGAGAGTATAGATGCAAAATCTCTGAAATCATCAAACATCCCACCAAACTTCTAATATAATGTAATGAACATAATCAACAATGTGCCAAAGAAATAAAAAAAGTATAAAATTATCTCATTCTCAAGAGAGTACGAGAAGATGCAAAATAACACTAAAAACCACCAAGTACCTCCAAATTTTTTTGTGATGGATTGTAATAAACATATTTCTCCAAACATGCCACACAAAGTGGAAAATCGCTAAAATGCTCTATACTCAAGAGAGTAGAGAGTATAGAATGTGATAAAACTCTCCCATAAAGATTAACCAAACAACCACAAAATTACTTCTAATGGAATGTAATGACCATATTCTCTCCATCCCGACAACCTAAATTGCAAAAATATTCAGAAAATTATCTGTACTCGCATGAGAGTACAGAGAGTACAGATGCAAAAATCTCTTGAAATAAGCAAAGTTCTCTTGCAAAGAACTCCAAACAGTGTAGGAAATATACACTAAATAAAAGAATTTCAAGGAATAACACTAACAAACCATAAAAAATTATACGTATACAACAGTTGAGAAAAATTATCAATGCATTTTTATTTAATACATCCTATATTTCAAGGCCTTCGTTCTCCATCTTCATGGTTCTTTTATAAAAAAGGAAATGAGAAAATCTCTTTCTTTCTCTCTCCGAGCTCGTTTGTAAGAAATATACTAAACTCTAAATATATATATATATATATATATATATATATATATATATATATATATATATATATATATATATATATATATATATATATATATATATGTCTTTAAATTCCAAGCATTCTAACGAGGCTTCTTCTCCCTACCGCTTTGAATGAGGGTCGGTCAGCCGGGGATAAACCACATGGTCGCGTCCAATTATAGCGAGTAAAACGGAAAAAAAAACTATGGACATGTCTAGATTGGAGTCCACGAAAGCTACGTATGACGGACGCTTTTTCTCCTACCGGGTTGAGAGGTCTATGCATTCCAGAGGGGAAATAAAATGGTGATTAAGGCTCTCAATTATAGATTAATTACTTTTCTTATGAGTTTAGGTAGGATTTTTTTTCAAAAATATTTGAATAAGATTGGATCTACTTTGGAAATAATTTATACCCAAATTTTTTGAATTAATTCTGAAAAAATTCGGATATTAAGAAATCATATTTGATCAATATTAAAATAAAATTTTGAATTTAGTTATTTTTCAATGGCCATATCTATGCAAAAAATTTATTAAAATTAATCTCATATAATATGGATTTCATTTCTAGGAAAATTCAATGTTCCAGATTAAACGACATTATTCGTTTCACGATCGGAGGCCATTTGATTAAAGTCGACATCGAATCGAGTCAATTTTGGTTCAAAGTTGTGCGCCGTTATTTTTGATCGCTCAATATTCACACAGACTCGTCCGAATTGAGCACAAATAGTCTCATTCAATAGGTTTCGTTATATCAACAATAACAACGTGATCAATTTTATGAACATAGATCATTTGGGCAACGTTCAAGCATCTCAATATATACGCAGTGCATTGGATTTCTGATTGATCAATCATTAGTGCAATACATATATGATCAATTTCAACATTTGATGAGGGCAAAGTTTGTTTGTCAACTGGAGATCATTTCGACTAATTTTTGGTAACATCGAGTATATTTTAGTTTCGATTTACGTCATGCATCCTAAGTCCGAATTTGCTCGTGAGCTCTACTTGATTGATGGAGCATACAAGTAGGTTAAGAAATGAACCCAATAAATATAGTGCATTTATGAAGTGGGCCATGTTTGTTGCAAACTAGTTGACCATACAAGATTTGACCTGATTTGTCTTTATTGACTCATCAGGTGGGAAGAGAGATACCTCCGGCCATATACTTATTACTTTGATGGGCTTGAAGAAGGTCTCATCTTTGTAGTTTGAAAATTTGATCTTCCTTCCCTTGACTTCATGTTTGGTAGAATGAAGGAATGAATTTTATGTATTTTGTGATTTAGGTTCCTTCTATCATAGCTTCAAGCTTGATGACTTGATGAAGGATTGGCCTGATTGGTCTAACTTGACTTGTCAGGAGGATGTGCATGCCTTCAATCATTTTCTTATTGCTTTGGTGGACTTGTTGAAGGATTAACCCTACTTGTCCAAATTGACTTGTCAGGAGAATGTGCATGCCTTCAGTCCTTTTCTTATTGCTTTTAGCAGACTTGTTGAAGGATTAACCTGATTTGTCTGAATTGACTTGTCAGGAGAATGTGCATACCTTTGTTCCTTGTTTGCTGCGCACTTGTTGAAGGAAGATGACCTAGTCTTCGAGTGTTAGGTCTATGTCAAGAAGTCATCAATCCACCGGTGTTTTAATGGATGGTTGATAAGATTCTTAGTTCTATGAGCTTTATGAACTTCGGATATCTTCTTCGCCCTTCGCTTTGCTACTTGTGATTGAAGAAGTTATGTAGGTTTATGCATTGTTGTTGCTCAGACTTCTCCTCAAATCCTCTCTTGATTCGTCGATCAATTAGAAATATTCTTCAAATCTGGATCGCTTAAATTTGTTGGATCGGAGGAGTATACAACCGTAGTCATTAGATAAGCAAGAGAGGGCTCTTACTATGGCCTTTCTTTTATGTTTTGTTGGCATCTCAACCATATTTAAGATTAGTGAGTCCAATGAAAGTTGTAAGCTTTTCTCTTGATCTTCTAGATTATGATGAGTTCAAGAGGTGAACCTTAGCCTTTGAAGTCATCCTCTACATGTCTTGAGTGGACTCAATCTTGCCTATTATTCGCATAGTCACCAGACTTAAACAAATATAATTTTAAATAATATGTGGGGATCTCAGCACATGTCATGATGTCAACCCAAAATAGACATAAGTTTTAATATTTTAAAAATGCTCCTATAAATGATTTTGAGCTAAGATTAGATGAGACTTATTGTCATCATATATATATTTACTGTAGAACTCAATGGGTGAAAACTTTATCGAATGCTTTTCCGCTCATGCTTGCCATCTCTTTGGCTAGTTTACTAAGCCGCTTTACTATTTTGGATCGAGAGACTCAAGTCAATGTAACATTCAAAATTTGTGTCATTAGCTGAGAACTCGCTTATGATAATAGGCTAACTCAAGCTTGGTGATCTTATAGATTCCCAAAACTTGATTGATGATCAGCTAAGAGTCTCCAAAAACTTGCAAATTTTGGATACTTATGGCAATAGATTCTTCAAGACCTACTATCAAAGCCTCATACTCAGTTTCATTATTGGTTTGAGGTTCAGTCAAACCATTTGGATATCTTATGATGACTCTTTCCGGTGTTATGAATATGAGGCCAATACCAGCTCATGCCTTGGGTAGGTTTGAAGGTTATGCTAGCTTGATTGATGATGCTCCATCAAAATACATCTCACAGATTTGCAAGTTTTCTCTTTCATTAATAGATAGAATCTGCTCATCAAGCAAGTCATCATTAAGCAGTGAGTCAGCTGGGATAGGATGTACGACAAGGAAGTGCCAAGATATTCCTTCACCGCTTTACATGTAATATCAAATTATAATAAGATTACTACCCATTGAGCTAAATGACCTGTCAATGTTGGTCTCATTATCAAGAACTTCAGCAGATCAACCTTTAAGATTAGTGTGATTCTATGAGAAATCATGTAATGGTGAAGCTTCTGAACTATAAATATCAGTGCTAGACAATGCATCTCTATTGGAGAGTAGCATACTTTGGCTCTTACTAATCTTTGACTGATGTAGTACAATAAATTTTCTTTATTTTCTTCATTATGCTGTGCAAGTAAAGCCCCAAGGAACTCCTCTAAGGCTGCAATGTATAAGATAAGAGGTCTCCCTAGGATAGGAGCTGCTAGAATTGGCAGATTGAGTAGATATTTTTTAATTCTCTCAAATGCTTCTTGGCATTTCTTGTCCCATTTGAATGGAGCGTTCTTTTTCATTAGCTTCTGTGGGTGAAAATTTTTATTTCAGGAGCATTCACCATCATTAATCAATCTCCTCCCTTCTTCCTCCTTTATGCTCTCTTCTTGTCTTCATCCCTCTTGGAAAGAAAGATAAAGATAGAAAGAAAGAAAGGTAAAAAAGAGAGGGACAATTCAATATGATGATGACTGCTTCTTTCTTTAGATGTACACCACATAGAATCGAAAGTGTACTTATTAGGGTGATCACGACATTGGGGAAGGTGTACTATCTTGAAAGATAGAAGTCACCACCCTACAATGGACCTACCTAAATAAGGACTCTAAGGACTTATGGGTGTACGTGATGATGTACGAGATTCTTCCCTACTTTACATGGAAAAGTAAAGGGTTTATTTTTTTATGAGGTTTTAATTTCTATGGAGGCAAGCCCCATAGTTAATTACATCTAAGGAATGAGATTCTTAGAATACTTGATTAAGGTAAATGATCATTATCCAAAGATTATAATATAGGACTATCAATCAATTGGTTTATTTTAAAGAAGATCAAATGGGATTGATCAAAGAGAGAGAGTTATTATCAAAGCCAAAGATAGTAGGATATGCTCACGATGCTAGAAACCTAACGAGCATCTCAAACTATCTATGGTTGGGCTTTATATTTTTGAAATTGATTTATTTGTTTGAGTTAATTTTCATTAGAAATTTAGGGCTTATAATTCCATAATACAAGGTTATGGAAATGCCTAAGAGGTGAGGATTTATGCTTAGTCTCAAAGAGAAAAGCAACCTCTGAACCTAAATCTAGGGAGCTTTAGCGAGGGCCAAAAGCACGACCTAAATCTAAGGTGAAAATGGGTATTTGGTTTACCTCCATAAGAGAGGATAAATCACCCGATTGTTGGACTTACAACCGCCTGGGAGTGGCCGCCAACTAACTCCTCCTATGATTTTAAATTCATGTAGGCAAGTCATATGCTTTTATGCAAGATAGCTAGGCTATTATTTATTTAGAAAGAGACTAAGTCCTTAAACTCACTCCCTAAGAGACTAGATCATGTAAGGGCATGCTTTA
Source organism: Cymbidium sinense (assembly GCA_021442155.1). Lineage (NCBI taxonomy): Eukaryota > Viridiplantae > Streptophyta > Magnoliopsida > Asparagales > Orchidaceae > Cymbidium > Cymbidium sinense. Next base: position 33,222,259 of record CM038220.1, on the reverse strand, counting down.
ATGACCTAAATCTAATGTAAATCATATTATATATTTATTTTCATTTTTTGACAATCATTTGACTTAGGCTTATAGGATTCATATGCCTAATGCATGAGAAATAAGATTATGGGCCAAAATCGAGAAGGGGGAGGTGTAATTTCACCATGGCTCTCAAAGGTCAAGCCAGGTTTCTCTGGAAAGGTGGAAGCCCTCCAATCAAGAGTGAATATAATATACATTTATGCATGATATTTTAAAAGAAATATTCATCCAGCTAAGGGGTTGCTAATTCTTTTATCTTGATTTTTAGCTTAGGCTTTAAATAAGGTTATGAGTTATTTATTTTAATTTTGATTTGATTAATTTGGTAGAAGATTTTTTTTTCTAAGAGCCTAATCGTCATCCAGGCCATACATCAAACATGGAAGAAATTTGGAAAATATGCCATCTTAATGCACAAGCTAAACAAAACATCAGACATTTTATAAAGCTAACACAAAAGAATAAAAGGCCAAGCATGGTCGAGCACCACAGTACAAACCCAAAAAAACAAATTGGGTAGTGAGTTCTACCCTCATACAACCTGATTACAAATGAATTACAAAAGGAATTCATGTAATTCATGTTATGGGGTCTTCATTCTTCTTTCTTATTTCTTCTTCTTATTTTGGTTCCTTATTTTGGTTCTTTCTTTTGGATGGTTGGAATGGTTGCTAGGCTTCACAATGCTCATCATCTAATCCCCATAACAATCATTCCAAAATCTAATTTGCAAAAATTACATGAAAAGGAAAAGTAAATCTAACTAACACCTGCAAAATAGAGATTAGCTAAACAAACCATATAAATCTCAAGCATGTATATTAGACTTAGCACCCCACACATGGGTAGCCAAGTCCACTAGGCCTATTGGATTATGCTTAGGAATATAAGCACCGCAGTAAAAGATATATTTTTATTACAATGCCCCTTAAGCACAATCCCGTAAATAATGATTAGAATAAATCATCCTACCATTCATTCTACGCACATTTACCCTAACATCCCATCTAAAATATATATCACAAAAATAAAAGTAAACATCAAATCATGTACCACTCTAACCTAAAGCTAGAGGTGGTGACTTAGTCTAATGTGTGTGCTTTAAAAGGTTTGTGTGGTATGCTTAGCTATGGATTTAGAGTTTGAATTTTCTAAGTGTGAAAGTGTTCAACTTAGAGGGTGGTTTCATTTTAGTTATTTTACTGATTTGGGTTGATTTTATTTTGTATTTTGATTTGGTTAAAGTGAATCCTAATTAATTACTAAGATGTAAAGAGAAGGAAAGAGAAGAGAACTTTTCTTTCCTTCCTACCTTAAGTAATTTCTAAAATAAGTTCAAGTTTAGTTTCATTTAGTGAATATTTTTTTATTATGTGTTTTAATTAATCCTAAGTTTATTAACTCTAAACAAACCTATCAAAAGAAAGGTATTTTAATATTATGTAAAGTGAAATAAAATCACAAAACACACATCACTTCATTTCTTTCCCAATATGTACAACATGCATATGGATGAATCCTAAGCATATCTATACATGCAAATTAGAATGTTTAGCACACCTTAATAATGAATGTTAAGTGATGTTACTTAAGAAAATTTGAATGTTTTATGATGCATGATTTTCATTAAGTAGAAAAGTAGGGTTTCTTTTATCCGTTATTCACATGCACATATGTATGTATAAAATACATAAGTAAGTACGGTGCCATTGTTAGCACTAGGGGCGTAAGGTACAAGACCTACTTAGGGGTACTTAAAGTCTCGCAATCCTGGGATTGTCCAGACTAATATACCACTTTCCTTAAATACAAGCACATGTACAAAAGAAATGAATGGGAAAAGAAAGATGCAAAAGTTTGTATTTATTTGTTTATTTTGATTATACAATTTATATGTACAAGTATGAATGTCCTTCTTGAGTAATAGCATAGGAATGAATAGGAATGAGGTTAGGTAAGTGTTTTATTCTTTTCAAATGAACTATACACATTGCCAAATCTTATTCAAAACTATGCTAAAGGAAAAGAGAAGGAAAGCCACACTATGCACATCTTCATATTTATATTCACATGCAAGCTTATAAATAATTATATGTAGCACACTTTCAGTTTCATATGTTTGATTTATAAATTTTGAAAAATAGTTTTAGATTTAGTAGTGATAATAGTCATTCATATTTCTAACTTAAGCCAAAACATGCAAGTTTGACATAAAGGAAATATTTCATTTTAATTTGATTTTTGAAAAGCATGAATGCATGAAATGCATATGACATACATATTTAGCATATTAGGAAAGAACCAAAGTGATGAAAGCATGTAATCACATTCAACCAAATTAATTCCTAAAGATAATTTTATGAAGTAAGGAAGCTTAAAGCAAATCAAGTTATTTTTAAAGAAGGTTTGATTTTATTTTGAGTTTGATTTAATTTAAGAAATGTAAGGTGAGTTTGCTGTTCTTAACTCATTCCAACATATGTTTGTTGATTTAGTTTGTTCTTGGGATCATTAGGTGATTTTTATATTTTATTTAGGTTAAGGTGTGAATTAAGCATGTTAATTACCCCTTAGCTATACCACCTTAGTATAGTTAACCAAATAATTATGAGCCAATGATATGACATAAATTCTCACAAGAATTTTAAATTTGTAATGCACCTAGGATGAAAAGGCCTAATGCAATTTGGCTCATGATTAATGATTATTTAGATAAATGGATTTAACTTTAAGTACATTCATAATCCCTCTCACACATATGAGTTAGATTTTGATTTCCTTAATGTACTTAGATTATTAAACACCCAAGAATCTACCCAAGATAGATTAATTGAGTTTTGAAAGTTTTAGGATTTTATGAAATTAATTAAGGGGTAATTAGTTAACCTTAATTAAGGTTGAATTAAGGAATAAAAGGGGTTTAAGAATATCTTGGGAAAGTATCCCAAAATTATTCCCTAAACCTCTCATTCACTTAAGAAAAACTTAATTGACTCAATCAGAGGGTTAAACCACTAATTATACCCTAAATTAAGCTTAATTACATTAAGGGAGTGATTAAGGAATGAACTAGCAATCCTTAATTACCACCAATCTCAAGAAAATTAGATAAGAGTCATCCCACTAATTAAAGAAGTTTGGGATTAATGAGTAATTAGGGGATAATTAGCAAAATAACATTCCCAATAAAAGCCAAATTTTGAGAAAGGGATTGTTCAAAAATCATTGAAAATAATTTTAGAATATTCATGTTCAATTATCTATCCAATGCAATTTATTTCATATTTTTCTAATTTTTCTAGGCTTAGATATGAATATTTGAAGTTTCCTTGATTAATTAGTAATTTTAAAAGACTAATTATATGTTTAATCCCATCGGTGCCACGTAGGCCACTGACGTGGAATGCGCTTTCCACATGGCGCAATGAGATTGGATAATAAAGTTGTCACATTGTAACATCGCATCAACGACATCATTACGCACTTTCTTCTCACCTGTCTGATCAAGGATCAGACGACTGAGGTTAAAGCCACGGTTCTAAAGGGATAAAATGTGGATGCTACGTGTCTTAATCATGGCCATCCATCCAAAATGCATGGATGGACGTCCCATGAGCTATCCCTGTATTTTCTTGTGAAGAATGGACATCATTCATCTCATAGTGGATGATCCAAGCTCGATTGAGCTCAGATTCGATTGAAACTCAACCCACACCATCTAAGCACAAAGAAAATCACATATAATGGCTAATTCATGGGATTAAAATTCACTTCACAAAGCTCCAAACCACATTGAAATTAAGCTTTAATGGCTAACCTCTGAGGTGATCACCCATGCTATTCCTGGAGAAGCTTCTTCTAGTGGAGATGAAGCTTTGTTGAAGTTTGGATGCTCTAAGATTGGGTAGATCCTCCTATGGGCCAACTCCTCTTGCACTTGAGCTCGGTCTTGATCGAATTAGATCCTCCCTTGCCTTTGGAGCTTGGGAAAGAGCTTGAGTGAACTCAACCTGATCCTCTGATGATGCTTGAAGAAGGAATTGGGTTGATATTGAGTGCGGAGTAAGTTCAATTTTCAGTGGAGCTCTCCAATTTTCAAACTATGAAAATCGAGAAAATGGGATTTGGGAAATGCTTGAAAGAGCTTAGAGAGGCTGGGAAATGAATCCTCTGGTTTTCCTTATCTCAATCGAGTGTATGAGGTTCATGAATTGAAATCAGATTAGGGGGAGTACATCTCCCCCTTGAAGGATTAGATGACCGTGACTCTCCCTTCCATTTTGATCCAATTGACCTCATTGAATCTATTTGTTAGGCCGTTTAGGGTGTCCTTGCAATCAATTTGGCCAAAGGAGAGGAATGGTGAACCCCCCATGTGCTTTAGTTGAGTGGAGGAGGAATTCCATGTGGCCAATTTCATGCAAGTGGTTGGTTTTGACATTGGACTTGATTGGGCTGACCCAAACCCATTGGGTTGGGTGCACCACACTCCCTAGTGTCCACTTGGTCGACTAAGAGAGTGCTAAGTGGTAATGAAGAGGATTTGACCAAATTCTAAATGGATTTGATTAAAATTTACTCTATGGCCTAGGGGTAAAATGGTCATTTGGCTTGGATTTTAATTTGGGTATGTTTGATATGATGATAAAATAGGCTTGGCCAAGTTTCATTGGATTTGGAGTTGGTTTGATGTGATTTAGCTAAGTTGACCCATTTAGGTCAAAATGGGTCAACTTGGGTCAAGTTGACCAATTGGTCAAATTGGGTCAAACCAAGGGTTGGGTCAAGTTCATATGACCATTTGAAATGTTTTGGTGACATTGATTTGATTCAATTTGGTTTATATTTGATTTTGGTTCAATTGAGTTAATTTAGGTCAAATTGGTCAAGTTGACCAATTTGACCCATTTGACCCATTTGACCTAGGGTCATGGGTTGGTTGTTTGGTTGGTCAATTGAAATGGATTGGTATCTTTATTTCCAATCAATTTTGGTTAAGTTTGAATTTGGCTCAATATGACCCTTTAGGTCAAGTTGGGTTTAAGGTCAATTGGGCTAATTAGGTCTAGTTGGCCAATTGAGGCTTTGGTCAAGTTCAACAATCATTTTGGGATGAACTTGACCCATTGGTTTCAATCAATTTGGCTTAGATCAAGTTTTGACATATTTTGACCTTTTAGGTCAAGTTGGGTCAACTTGGTCAAGTGGCATTGCTAGGTTAGCTCAAATGATGACTTGGTCAAGTTCAAACATTGATCATGAATGAGTTTTGATCAATGGTTTCAATCAATTTGGCCTATGGTGGATTTTGGCTATGTTGGGTTTCATTTTGGCTAAGTGTTGACTAGGTCAACCCTTAGTTTGACTTGGTTTGACCTTTGAGTGATTGATCATCTTATGATGATTGTTGATCATGATGAGAGGTTTAGATGGGGTTAGTTCAATCCAATTCAGGTAGGATTAGAATTTGGCTCATAAAGGGTACTTTAGATCACTTTGGGTCAAGTGAGCCTAAGTAGGTCAAATGGCTTGGTCAAAGCTTGATTTGAATTTGATTGAACTCACATATGGACTTATGATTGAAATATAAATCCATTCGCAAGTGGTTTGAAGTCAAACGGGTTTTGGTTCATTTGATAATTTCAAGTTCAAAGGGTGAACATGAGTTTGAGTTGGGTTTGATTTTTTTGAATTGAGTTTTGATTTGGTGATTGAAGTTTGTATTTATATTTGGGTTCATGATTGTAGGATTGATTGAATCATGAAGAGAAATCAAGGATTTGGCTTGATTTGAAATTGATTTGGCTAAGTTCAAGATTTTGACTTGAAAGGCTTAGGTTGAATTTTGATTGATTTTGACTTTGATTTTTGGAGTTGGTTTTGGTTGTTTGAATTTATATTTCATTTATATATGTGAATATAAATGAGAATATAAATGGGTTATGAGAAAATTTCATGAATTTGATATGATTTGAAGTTTGATTTGAGCTAAGTCCATAAGAGGGGATCAAATGACTTAGGAATAATTTGAAATTTGATTATAGATTTTGGATTTGATTTTGGGTTTAGTTTGATTGATTTGAATTTATCTTTCATTTATATATGTGAATATAAATGAGAATACAAATGAGTTGTGAGAAAATTTTATGAGTTTGAATTGATTTTGGCTAAGTCCATAAGAGGGAAATCAAAGTGACTTAGGAAAGATTTTTGGAATTTGATTTGAATTTTAATCATGGATTTCAATCATGGGTTTAAATCATTTGGAATTGCTTTGAGTTTGGAGAAAATCAATTAAGCTAGAATTGATTTAAGTTTGACTTGAAGGAAGGAAGTGAGGAGTGTGGTTCAAGCTATAGGGTAAGCAAATTTTCCTAACATCCTAAAGGCATGACCTATTCCTATGGCTAACTCTTCTAAGTCTCTAGAGCTAGGTTGAGTTTCCATCTAATCACTAGAAGTATCTTAAGACTAAGGAACTCTTAAAGTCTAAGAGAAGTCCAATGCCAAAGATGGAGGGGTTGAGAGCTCATTCTAAAAATGAGGTCAACAGCTTCGAAAAAGGTTGGCAGCTTCCTAGCAGGTTTGATATAAAATGCCAAATGAATGCGAGTTATCCTTATAAAGAGTGAAGTTGGCGAAGGTTCTTCAGTGGAGGCATCTCCACGATTGCCTTGATTTTGTTGGGGTCAATCTCAATTCTTCTATGTCATACAACATATCAAGTTTTGGAAACCCCAAGCACACTTAAGTGGATTCATCTTGAGATCTTTTCTATCCTTTCAAAGATAATCCTTAAATCTTTATGGTGATCTTTTTGATCAATGATTTTAACGACGAGATCATCAACATAGCATTCTACTTTTAGATGATTCAAGTCATCAAAGATACGTGTCATGGCCCTCTGATATGTAGCTCCAGTATTCTTAATTTGAATGGCATGACTGTGTAACAATAAATACCAATTGGTGTTCTGAATGATGTGTGTTTCTCATCTTCAGGGGCCATCTTGATCTGATTATACCTTGATGATCCATCCATAAAGGAGAACATGTCATAACTAGCAATTCTAACGCATGGAGCGGGAAATCATCTTTTGGGCATGCCTTGTTTAAATCTTGAAAGTCCATGACTTTACCGCCATTCTTCTTCTTTATAGGAATGATGTTGGCTATCCAATCGCATACTTCTCAATGAAACCGCTTAATTAGCTTTTTTTGTTTATGTGACCACTTGTTCTTCAACATCCACCTCATTCTTCTAGGAGCTTGTTTGACCGTATTGAATCAAATTGATAGCTAGCTTGTGAACCGCCACATCAGAGATAAGCCGCATCTAATATGTCCACAAAGCCCCGATTCACAAAGCAATGCTTTTATTTCTTCAATCTTATCATCAAGCAGAAGGGCATTAATAAAGGTTGTATGAGGTTCTTCTTTAGTCTCCAAATTAATTTCTTTCAACTCATCCATGGTAGACATCTGCCCACCATCTTCAAGCTCTTCAGGTGCCGGTTCGGCTTCTACTTTCCCATCAATTGTGAGAATGACTTCATAAAAGTCATCTTCATTTTCAGTTTTGATTTCAATCTCACTTTCAATTACTGTATAGCAAGTGTTCCTTTGATGATGCTTTTGTTGGATGTATCCAAGACCCTTAGTGGTACAATTATCGCTTCTTCAAGAGGTCTATAGACTTTTGAACTCCATAAGTTATCAAAGAAGAGAGCTCGCCATCTATCAGTTCTAACATCGATTCCAAGTTTGTGCATTAGCCTTTGGATTTTTGGAGGATAGTATCTCAACATTCTGGTGGGTACCATCTCTTCAGACTCTGAGTACTGAATAAGCCATTTAGAATCATAGTGTTGACATTCCTCAGATATATAGAATAAAGTTCCCAATCTATTACTCCCAGGTAGTGGAGGTACATAAAATATTTTTAGTTCCTCAATGTTATGAACATCACGTGATGTGACTTCTTTGAAATATCATGGAGGAACTGGTGTAACTATGAATGAATCATTCGATACTAATAGGTTAGCAGCCCTTCTAGAAGAGACACATTGAACTTCACTTGCATAGATGGGCTCAAAATCATAACCGAAATCAGAGTAATTTATCTTATTTGCTTTTATTGAAGGCTCACATTTCTCCTTGAGTTCAACTAGAATATCTTCTTCTCGCATCACTACCCAAATGAGGAACATGCCTCTTCACTTTGGTGATATGTCATAAGTTTTAGAGAGATTTAATGCAACATTCTTTTCCCTTTTCACTCTTCTCTTTTGGGTTGCTTCATAGTTTTGAAATTGAGTTGTAGATTGTTGAGGCTTACTTTCTTTAAAAAAAAAAAAAACTTTCATCCTCATAAATTCTTGCTTCATGAACTGTAAATGTCTGAATAGTGCCAAGAATCTTGTGTTCTCCTTCATTTCTTATGTACTTCATACATTAATGTAGAGTAGACGGAACTATACCATATTCATGGAGCCAAGGATGACCTAATAGAGCTTTAAATGAGGTGTCATCATCTATCATATGAAATTTAGCTTGGGTATAGAGTTCTCCAAACCTAAGTGGTAGAATGAAAGATCTGAGAGTCCTATGCCCCATTTCATTAAAGTCATGGACCATCAATTTATCTCATCCAAGATGCTGAATGTCTAGGGACAACCCCCAAAGTGCTCGCAGACTCATAAGATTTATTGATGAATCTGGATCAATCAAAATCCGATTGATTATAATTTCATCACTTTCTATAACTACATATAATGGGAGATTGTGTTCCATTGTCCCGAGCATAAGATCTTCTTCAGAGAAAGTAATCATCAGGAGATCTTGAGCTTGCAAAACTTTAGTTATGCTTCATTTAGAAAAATAAGCTTCATATCTCTCTAGATCTTTAAGAGCTTGAATCAGCATTTCTTGAAGGTCCTTTAACATCAAGAAAGCCTCATACACACTCAGTTGTGCAGGGATTTTTCTCAAATGCGATAGGATATTATAATCGATTCCTCCACTTGAATTTGCTTTCTTCTTAGGATCTTTAGGGATGATATATTCATTAAATTCAATATTTTGTCTTCATTGATTTTGTGCTTATTGGATGACCCTTTTCTTAATGGAGGTGGTAGTATCTTACCACTCTTAGTTGCACTTGGTCTCCATTTTATTTGGCTTACACTCTTGGATGAGGTAGCTATTTCAAGTCACCATCTACTAAAGGATTGTTCAATGCTTGAGTCACCGAGCTTTACCCATTTGAGATGTCTTTGAAGGCTCAAACTCATCTTCATTAAAAAAACATAAGTCTTCTTGAGTCGCTTTGTCACACCATCAACCCGACTTTGATGTTATAGGCTTAGAGTTCTCCGCTTGCCGGATAAACTTATTGAATTCATTTTTGCATATTTCATTTTTCAAAGCTGCTTGATTCCAATTATCTAGCCATGGATCACATTGGGGGCTCTTCGACACCACAGAAATAGCTCGACATGTTTCTCTTGGAAGCAAGTCTTCATTACTATTTCCCTCTTCATTTGACTTAGTGATTCAAAGTCCTGACATGTAATTAGCAATCCTGATAGTTTGTCTCATCGGTTGATGATACTCCTCTAGATTATTGATGATATTTTGAGTTATAGTTCTCTTCTTGATGTTCTTTTTCTTAGTGGACTTCTTTGATTTATGAGGTCTACGTTTAGTTGACTGCTACTAGTGCTGTGATGAAGTAGCCTTATCAAAATGCCACTGAGAAGCTAAAATGCTTAGTTTAGGCATTTCTTTTAAGTCCAATATAGGTTCAAGTGGTGATTTCTTAACACTAGGGACATCTTTTAGTGCTTCAATATTTTATGGTCTTCTTCTGACTATCTCCCATTGCTCTTCTTGTATTACTTTTCTTTTCCTACTCTTCCATCAATAGTACTGAAGTGGACGTAACCACTATGGCAGATTCTCTTTTAGGATGAATGAGGACACTATCAGATAGAGTGAACTCACCCTTTCTATATTTTCTCTCCAGCCAATCTTTAAAAATATAGTAATCTTCAATCGAGTGGCTAATTACCCGATGATATGGATAAAATTTTGGATTATTAGTTTGACGACTCTTGGTCTTTTGGATTCGCAATTCTAATCCTACTTTAAGCAGCGAATAACTTAGCCACTTTTCCTCTTGAGAGTATTCCTTACTCATCTTGTCATTTAGAGATGAGTGCACTCACTCATCATCTCTCAATGCTTTGATTGGGAGTTAGCATTGCTTTCCCCTTGATCCACATAAGCGGGCTATTTTCCTTTATCAACATTATAAGTTGCTTGCTTTCCACTGCTCAAGCTGTAGGAGGTTGTGTGAGACTCACTCCTCATTGAGTCTGAGAATTTATTCTTCTTTACCTTTTCTGAGTGACCTCACTTTTGGAGTGAGCTTTCAACTTCCTCATCTTAGACATAGGACTCCTCTAGACATTAAGAGTTCCTTAGTCTTAAGACACTTCTAGTGATTAGGTGAACACTTAACCTAACCCTAGAGACTTAGAAAAGTTAACCATAGAAATAGGTTATGCCTTAGGGGTGTTAAGAAAACTTGCCTACCCTATAGCTTGAACCAAATCCTTACTTCCTTCTTTCAAGTCAAACTTCAAATTCAAACCAACTTCAAATCTAAATCAACTTCAAATTCAAACCAACTTCAAATCCAAAACAACCTCAAACTCAAACCAATTTAAAATCAAATTCAAGTCAATCCAATGCAACTGATTTTCTCAAATCATTCAAATCAATTCCAAAAGCCAAATCATGAATCAATTCCAAATGATTGAAATAATGATCAAAATCAAAGTCTTTCTAAGCCCTTGATTTCATCTCATGGACTTAGCTCAAAATAGCTCAAATCAATTAAAACTCAAAAGATTTTCTAATACCAATTATATTCGTTTATATTCACAAATATAAATGAAATATAAATTCAAATAACCAAAGCTAAATTCAAAACTCAAATCCAAATCCAACCAAAATCCAACCTAAACTCTTTCAAATGAAATTCTTAAACTTAGCCAAATCATTTTCAAATCAATCCAAACCCTTGGATTTTGTCTTCAAATAATCAATCCTTCACTCACAAACAAAATATAAACACAAACTTCAATCATCAAACCAAAATCAAACTAACCTAAACCAAACCCATGTTCAACCCTTGAACTTGAAATTGTCAAATGAATCGAAAACCATTTGACTCTAAATCACTTGCAATTGGATTTATAGTTCAATCATAAGTCCATATGTGAGTTCAACCAAACTTGAATCAAGCCTTGATCAAGTCACTTGACTCACTTAGGCTCACTACCTAAAGCACCTTTTTGAGCCAAATTCTAATCCTACCCAAATTGGATTGAACTAAGCCCATCTAAGACTCACTTTGTGAGCAACAATCATTTTAAGATGACCAGTTACTCAAATTAGGTCAAACCAAGTCAAACCTAGCCTTTAACCAAGTCTACACTTAACCCAAATGAAACCCAAACTAGCCAAAATCCACCATAGGCTAAATTGATTGAAACCATTTATCTAAACCAATCCAACATCAATGATTGAACATGATCAAGCAAATAATTGAGGCAAACCAAGCCAAATTGGCCAGTTGACCCAAGTTAACCCAAGTTGACCTAAAAAGTCAAAATATGTCAAATATTGATATAAGATAAATTGGTTGCAACCAATGTGTCAAATTCATTCTAAATCACTTATTGAACTTGACCAAAGCCTCAATTGGCCAACTAGACCTAACCTAGCCCAATTGACCATAAATCCAACTTGACCTAAAAGGTCAAATCAAGTTAAAATCAAACCAAGCCAAAATTGATTGAAACAAAAGCTTGCAATACATTTCAAATGTTCAACCATGCCTAAACCAACCCATGACCTAACCCAATTAGGTCAAATGGGTCAAATTGGTCAACTTGACCCATTTGACCTAAGTGAAATCATATGAACCAAAACCAAATATAAAGCAAATTGAACCAAACCAATGATACCAAAATACTTCAAATGGTCATATGAACTTGACCTAACCCAATGTTTGAACCAATTTTGTCAATTAGCCAACTTGACCCAAGTTGACCCATTTTGACCTAAGTGGGTCAACTTGAACCACTTTATATCAAACAAACTCCAAATTCATTGAAAATTGACACAACCCATTTTTCAGTCATACCAAATTTGTCCAAATCAAAATCAAAGTAAAATGACCATTTTACCCCTAGGTCAAAGGATAACCTATGATCAAATTCACTTGGAATTTGATTATATTCTAACTCAAGACCACTTGGCACCCTTCTAGTGGACCATTTGGACACCAAGGAGGGTGGTGCACATGACAGTTTGGGTCAAAACCCAACCAAGGCTAAAAAAATTACCACCCTACTCAAATTTCTCCACATGGATCATCTCCCACACTCATTTAACACATGTGCACCTCCACCCACTCCTCTAAAAATCAGCCACATGTCACCCTAACAACCAAAATAACTCATTCAACCATTTAATGATTTATGTTGGCCTCGATTGATCGGATGGCCCAGAGAATGCATGAAGCGTGATGATAATTGATTTGATAACTTAAATAACCAATCCCATTATTATGGAAAGCGCATCACGCAAGCCATGGGGGATTAGTTATATAATTAGGTTATTTAATGACCTATTAATCATTGAAAATTCTAAATTCATAATTAAATGTAGAAAATCATAAAATATAAATGAGGGCTCATTTTAAAGATAATTTGAGGGGAATCCAAAAAGTTATAATTGATTTTGAATAGTAAATTTTCCTTAATTAGGTTTAATTGAAACTTAATAACCCTAATTACTCCTAATTATTTCATTAATCACCCAAACTTAGCTTGTTTGGGGATGACTTACCTCCCCAATTTTTTTGAAATTTATTAATGAATTAATTAGGGAAATAAATCAATGAATCCTTAATTATCCTTTAATAAAATTAAGAGCAATTAAGCATGTGAAAAGTGGTTTAATCAGTTAATTGAGATAATTAAATATTGTTTAAGTGAAGAGGAGGTTTATGGAATTTTTGAGATATTTTCCTAAGTTTTTCTAAACCCCTTTCTTCCTTAATCCCCAATTAAGGAGTAATCCACTAATAATCTTCTTAATTAATGTAATGAAACTTTTAAAATCAATCTAAACTTAATCAATCTCTTTCTGGGTAGATCCTTAGGTGTTCAAGAGCCTAAGGTAAGCCTAAGGAAATCATATTCCAACCTACATGTCTAGGGTTGTTATGAAAATATTTAATTAAACTCTTTAGCTTAATTAATCATTAATTATGAGACAATTGCATTAGGCCCCTTTCTTGTCTAGGTGCATTGCTGATTTAAGTTCCATGTGGTTGCATATCATATGTTGGCTCATAATTGTTTGGTTAATTATGTTAAAGTGGTGTAGGGGTAATTAATGGATTTAATTTACACCTTAACCTAAAAAAACATAAAATCAATCTAATGGTTCTAAAATTAAACTAAACTAACTCACACATGTGGGAAATGGGTTAGGATCAGCAAATTCTTTTCACATTTCCTAAATAAAATCAAATCAAATTCAAAAAAAAAAATAAAAGTCTATTTAAGCAATTTTGATTCACTTTAAATAATCTTCTTTATAGGATTGTCCTTAGGAATTAATTAGGGTGAATGAAGTCATATGCTTATGTCACTTTATTTCTTTCCAAGCATGCTAAATTATTATTTTCCATATGAAATCATGCATTCATATCTTTTAAAAAATCAAATGAAATGAAATGATTTCCTTTATATCAAATTGCATGTTTTGGCTGAAGTAAGTATATGAGTGGCTATTATCACTATTAAATCAAAAAATATTTTCAAAACCTACAATCAAAATCAACATTATAAATGAAGGTATGTTACTTATAAATACTTATAAGCTTGCATGTGATTATAGCATAAAATGTGTTATGTGATTTTCTTCTCTTTTCTTAACATGGATTTGTATAGGATTTGCAAAGTGTATAGTTCATTTGAAAAGAACATAACACTTGCTTAAATCCATTCTATCCACTCTATGTTATGACTTAAGAAGGATCTTACATCACATGTAAATTGTACAACCAAATCAAACAAAACATAAAAATCTTTTGCATGACTCTTCTTCCATTCATTTCTTTTTGTACATGCACATATATTTAAGAAAAGTGGTATATTAGTCTGGACATCTTGGGATTGTGAGGCTTTAAGTAGCCCAAGTAGGTCTCTTACCTTACACCCTTGGTGTAGAAAATAATGGCACCGTACTCACTTATATTGTTCATACATGTAAATGTGCACTTGATTAATGGATAAAGGAGTCTCTCTTTTCTACTTAAACATAATCATGCATTCATGAAGCATCCAAATTTTCTTAAACAACATCTCTTTGCATTCATCATTAAGGTGTGCTAAGATTTGTCTTACATGTATAGATATGCTTAGATCATTCATATGCATGGTATATGTTGGAAAGAAATAAATTTTTGTGTGTTATGTGATAGTATTTCACCTTAATTAATCTTAAGATGCTTTCTTATTGAATAGGTTTATTTAGAGAAAATCTAAATTTAGGATTAATTAAAACACATAATAAAACATTTACTAAATAAAAATCATAATGAATCTACCTTAGAAATTACTTAAGGTAGGGATGAAAGAGAAATTCTCTCTTTTCTTTTCTTTACAACACTTAGTAATTAAGTAGGTTCATTCAAACAAATCAAATCATCAAATAAAATTGACCAAATCAACTAAATCACTTAAAATGAAACCACCCTCTAAATTGAATCTCACACTTAGAAAACTCTAACCTTAAAGCCTAGCTAAGACATGCCACATAAGCCTTAAATGGCACACACATTAGCTAAGTCACCATTTCTAGCTCTATGTTAGGTGCATGGTTTGTAATTTTATTTTATGATATAATGTAGACTGATGTTAGGGTGCATGTCAATTGAATGGTAGGGATCTTAGTCTAATCATGTCTTCTATAGGGATTGTGCTTAAAATAATAAAATATAAAATGCTCATGTAGGTTGCTTATACCCTAAGCATAATCCAAACTAGGCCAGGAATTACCCATGTGTGGGTGTTAAGTCCAAATTATTCATATACATGCTTGGGATTGTGTGGCATGTTTAGCTAATCTCTATTTTGGTTTTAATTAGATTTACTTTTCCCATTTTCATGTAATTTTATAATTAATATTTGGAATGATTATTATGGGGAATTAGGATGAACATTGGTCATAAGATCAAGTCTTATGCACCATGTGAAGCCTTAGAGTAACCACATTCCAACCAAGCAAAAAGGAAGGAAGGAAAGAAGCAAATCAAAAATAAAGAAATGAAGAATGAAGAAGAATGAAGAATGAAGACCCCCATAACATGAATTCCTTCTAAATTGTAATTATTCATTTGTAATTTGGGTTGTATAAGGGTAGATCTCGGCTACCCACATTTTTTTTTTTTGGGTTTTGCGGAGCCCAAGGCCCTTTATTCTTTTGTGCTAGCTTTATAAAATTGTTTGATGTTTATTTAGCTTGTGCATTAAGATGGCATGATTTTCTCTAGTTTCTTCAATGATTGATGAATGGCCTGGATGCAATTAGGCTCTTAGGAAAAAAAAATTTTCTTTCCAATTAATCAACTCAAAATTAAAAATTAACAACTCATAACCTCACCTAAAGCCTAGGACATAAATCAAGAAATAAAAGATTTAGCAACCCCTCAGTTGGATGTTGTATGTTTTCATATCATGCATAAAAAACATCTTGCTTCACTCTTGCTTATGGAGGGCTTCCACGTTTGCCAGAGAACATAGCTTGACCTTTGAGAGCCATGGTGAAAATACACCTCCTTCTACTGATTTTGGCCCATAACCAATTTCTCATGCATTAGGCATATGAATCCCATAGTGTCAAATAAATTATCCAAAATGAAAATAAACTTAACAAAATTTGCATTAGATTAAGTCATTTCATGCCCTACATGATCTAGTCTCTTAGAGAGTGTGTTTAAGGACTTAGTCTCTAAATAAATAACAACCTAGCTATCTTGCAAAAGCATAAGACTTGCCTACATGAATTTAAAATCATAGGAGGAGTTAGTTGGCCACCCCTGCTTGTAAGTCCAATAGTGGGTGGTTTATCCTCTTGTGGAGGTAAATCATATACCATTTTACCTTAGATTTAGGTCATGCTTTGGCCTCACCAAAGCTTTAGATTTTAAGGATCGAGGTTGTTGTTTCCCTTTGTGGGCTACAAGTATAAATCATCACCTCTTTGGCATTTTCATGATCTTGTATTGTGGAATTATAAGCCCTAGATTTCTAATAAAAATTTAATTCAAACAATTAAGTTTCTTCAAATTTCAAAAATATAAAGCCCAACCATAGATAGTTTGGGATGCTCACTAGGTTTCTAGTATGAGCATCCCTACCATCTCCCTTTGGTTTTGATGATAACTCCCTCTTTTGATCAATCCCACTTGATTTTCCAAAATAACCAATTTATTGATAGTCCTATCTTTAAAATCTTTGGAGACAATGATCATTTACCTAATCGAGAGTATTCTTAAGAATCTCATTCCTTAAGATGTAATTAACTATGGGGCCTCCATAGGGAACTTAATGAACTGGTTTAAAATAAACCCTACTTTATTTTTCCATGTAAAGGAGAAGAATCAGATCAAGACCCATCATTCTTATAGTTATTAGGTGATTAGGTCCATTGTAGGATGGTGACTTCTATCTTTCGAGATAGTACATCTCTTCTCAATGTCATACCCGATCACCTTAATAATTCTGGATCATGGTGTCCTACAGCATAAAATTTTATTTTCATTTATTCATTTAGATGAAGATAAAATTTTTCAAACACAATTTTTCTAGTGACTTTGGGAGGGTCCTCTCTCCATCTTTGGTAAATGATCATTGTCTCCAAGTATCGATAGTGGATTTATAACAGTAAAACTATCTTCTTTCCATTTACTTAGTTTATTTCATTCTTAAGCTAAGCTAGCCAACATCCTTAGGACCTCATGTAGGTCTTAAAACCCCTATTCCTCCCAATAGGTGAAAATAAAATTTAATAAAAAAAGATAAACTAAAGATCTTCTTACCATCTCATGGTAAGGTAAAGATCATTCAAAATAAAGAAAGATAAATCTTTATAAAAAATATAGCTTTTCAAAAGCACTTCCAAAATTCATCAATAAAAATATTTGCACAAAAAAAATATATATATATATATATATATATATATATATATATATATATATATATATATATATATATATATATATATATAATTAACCTCATCTAACAATTGATTGATATGAGGGAGCTTTAAATCAAAACAAAAAAATCATCCTTTCAATAAATGAATATCTTCATTCAACAAACCCAAATTTATTGAATGAAGATTTCATTTTCAAACAAAATTAAAATCATATTTTCAAAAATAAATGAACATCTTCATTCAATATACCCAAATTTATTGAATGAAGATTTCATTTTCAAACAAAATCTAAAATCATATTTTCAAAAAGCACAAATGAACATCTTCATTCAATATACACAAATTTATTGAATGAAGATATCATTTTCAAACAAAATCAAAAAATATATTTTCAAAAACATAAATGAACATCTTCATTCAATATACCCAAATTTATTGAATGAAGATTTATTTTTTCAACAAAATCAAAATCATATTTTCAAAAGCACAATGAACATCCTCATTCAATATACCCAAATTTATTGAATGAAGGTTTTCATTTTCAAACAAAATCAAAAAATCATCTTTTCAAAAAAAAAAGAAGAAGCACATGAACATCTTCATTCAATATACCCAAATTTATTGAATGAAGGTTTCATTTTCAAACAAAATAAAAATCATCTTCAAAAGTAAAATGAACATCTTCATTCAATATACCCAAATTTATTGAATGAAAGTTTATACTTTTTCAAACAAAATGAAAAATCATCTTTCCAAAAAGCACAAATAAACATCCTCATTCAATATACCCAAATTTGTTGAATGAAGATGTAATTTCTAAATAAATCACATCATAAAGTTGAAACTCCATTTCAATATATCTTACATATGTTGAAGTTGGAATTTCTTCCTTTGCAAAAATTAAATTTTTTTAAGACAAGCGTTTTCATTCTATATGTCCAAACTTGTTGAATGGAGGCTTTGTCTTCAAACAAAATCACACCATTTGAAATTCCACTCAACACATTCCATATGTGTTATGTTTGAATTTCCATCTTTTCAAAAAAGATAATCACACATAAAAACTTTATCTCTGAAACTTAAAACAAAATTGATTTCTATTTTACATACCCAAATTTGTAAATGGAAATCTCTTTTCAAAAAATCATAAAAATCAAAAACACATTTGGATCCTTTATTTAGCATACCCAAATTTTCTAAGTGAAGATCCTCTTTCAAATCAAAATCAAAAGATCAACACATTTGGATCTTTATTTAAATATATTTGCTAAGAAAAGAATCCTCTTTCAAAAATGAAAATAAAATATTAAACACATTTGGAACTTTATTTAGAATACTCAAATTTGCTAAGTGAAGATCCACTTTTGAAAAATCAAAATCAAAAGATCAAACACATCTGGATTCTTTATTTAGCATACCCAAATTTGCTAAGTGAAGATCCTCTTTTCAAAAAATCAAAAGCAAAAAAGTAAACACATTTGGATCCTTTATTTAGCATACCCAAATTTGCTAAGTGAAAATCCTCTTTTCAAAAATCAAAATTAAAAGATCAAACACATTTGGATCCTTTATTTAGCATACCCAAATTTGCTAAGTAAAGATCCTCTTTTCAAAATCAAAATCACAAAAACAAAACACATTTGGATTTTATTTAGCATATAAAAATTTGGTAAGTGAAGATCCTCCTTTCAAAATCATCAAAAAAAATTAAACACATTGGGACTTTATTTAGCATACCCAAATTTTCTAAAGATTATTTTCAAAAAAAAATCAAAACCAAACACATTTGGATCCTTTATTTAGCATACCCAAATTTGCTAAGTGAAGATCCTCTTTTCAGAAATCAAAATCAAAAGATCAAACACATTTGGATCCTTTATTTAGCATACCCAAATTTGCTAAGTAAAGATTCTCTTTTCAAAATCAAAATCATAAAAAACAAAACACATTTGGAACTTTATTTAGGATACTCAAATTTGCTAAGTGAAGATTCTCTTTTCAAAATCATAAAAAATTAAACACATTGGGACTTTGTTTAGCATACCCAAATTTGCTAAGTAAAGATTCTCTTTTCAAAAAATCAAAACAAAACAAAACACATTTGGACTTCATTTAACATACCCAAATTTGCTAAGTAAAGACCCAAATTCCAAAATGAAAATCAACATTAGATTTGGACTTTATTTAGCATACACAAATTTGCTAAGTAAAGATTCCATTTCTAAATCCACACATGATTCACAATCATAAGAAAGCAAACAAAAGAGAAGAAAATTGTTTTCAAACACCTCACCTAGCATACCCAAATTTTCTAAGTGAGTAAATTATAAAAAAAATCACAAATCAAAACAAAATCAATTAACTATCTATTTAACATACTAAATTTGTTAAGTAAAGGGTCCCCAAACATGAAAATCAAATTCAAATGTGAACCCATGGAAGCATAAAAAAAAATCTCTTCAACTTATTTGAACCCATTTTCAATATACAAAAATTTATTGAAAATGGAATCTAAATTCAAAAATCTCATTTCCAGTCCAATCAAAAATCTCTCTTCAAAATCAAAGAGCCTGACTTAACATATTAAAATTATTGAGTGTGGGTTCAAAATTCTAAAATCAAAATTCAAAAGTTAACAAAGTAGAGATGATTCAAGTTTATTTTCCAAAATTCAACTCATAGTCGTCCAAGTTTAAATCAATGTTTAGTATAATGGATGCTCAACATCTTCACTTTTCCTTTGGGATGGATTTGGCCTTGGATTAGGCCTCCCTCCATGACCGACTTTGCTCACTATTCATTTCGAGATTCAAGGAGCTAGATCACTTGAGGGGTAGCCCTCACAACTTAGGAGTGTGGTGACCCACAAGTCCATCCATGTTGAGATGCCATCGATTTTAAATTTCCCTTTGAAGAGGAAGGTTGTGGTAGTTCTAGAGTTGAGCTACAAGTGCATCGGTTCCCCTTATGCCCAGTGGGCTATCACCCACTCTGGCTTCCTCCGGGAAGGCTCCCCATCTTGGGGATAGTCTCCCACCCATGAGTAGGTTCTAGTTCTCGTACGCCTCCCATAGACTTCCACAATATTGTAAGATCAAGCTGATCATCACCACATAGCTGGGAGAGAAGAAGTTTCTTACGAGGAGTTACCTGATGGTTTCTTGATCATGGAAAATAAGTTTCATCCTCTCTCTAGATCTAATGGAGAGGAAGATGTTAGGAGGATCCTAGTTTCACCTCCACCTACAGTATAGTATGAGGCTCTTAACATAGAGAGGAGGAGGTCATGCCATCTTAGATCAGCCAAGTTAGAGGGGCTTACATGATCGAGTCCGTGGCCCAATTTGATTTCGTTAGTCATCTCCGTAGCATGGGGACATCGTGTGGAGAGGGCAGGAGGCCCATGTATCAAGATGATTAGCAGAGAGGAGGAAATGCAAATGAACCTTAGCCCTCATCAATTTTTTTGATCGAGGCTACTGTGGTCATCCGACAAGATTGTATAATGAGTACTACCATCATGGAGAGGAGCTCCGCAGAGAGAGTGGTGCCTCCACCACACCACTCTACTGCCCACCATCTCAATAAGATCCATCATCCATTGTTCCGAAAGGCCATGAAGGCAACATAAGAAAAGAGCCAGGTGATCTCAAGCTGGGATATTCCATATGCATCATCACATGAGGCAGCTGACATCTCGCTCTCTTGCTCTACCTCTCTGTGATGAAGAGGAATGGTGAACCAGCAGTAGTCATGTATCACCACCACCATCATGGACTATGGAGAGATAGTAGTAGTGGGAAGGAGACAATACCACTATCCCGGTGAGATCCTCCTAGAGTACCACTATCCTGATCTAGTGATAGATCATGTATCCTCAAGCATAGCCCCTCATAAGATCAGCCTCTCAAAGAGAGGTTAGATGCATGCTCATGACAATGTCTCATCACCGGAAGAGGTCATTTGTTCTAGTTGATCTCCTCATGATATTGTAGCATAGTATCCGGTTGAGAAGAAGATCCATGGTTAGGTCAATTTAGAGGAAGATAAAGTTAGCATTGATCCTAATGAAGATGACATGTTGGAGGACTCAGTAGAGGTGCATATGGTTGACACTAGGGGTTCTTTCCTTAGGGATCGACATAGCATGGAAGGTGTTGTAGTTGAGCAGGATGATACCACATACTTGACCCAACACCTCCTGCAACAGCTAAAATAGAAGGATGATCAAATTGATAAAATGGGAAAGAGGCTTGAAGCTTTGCTAGTAGCAATTTTGGCACTTCAGAAGCCTCAACAGTACATCCTATTATTGTAAAGACTAGTCAGCCCAAGTTGTTGCATGTGTTGGATCAAGCCAAGGCTTTACCTCCAATGGAGCAAGAGAGCACTAGCTTGTATAAGAAGGTAGTGGATAGTTCCTCCATTCAACAAAAAGGACATTAAATTATGGTTGAACAATAGGTGAGAGAAATGTTGGCGCAAGCCAGAGGAGGATCATCAATTCCAAAGGGTAGACCCTACCTAGAGGAATTTGATGCCATCCAATATCCTAAGGGTTTTGTCCCTCCTTCTTCCAAAAACTTTGATATAATGAACCATGCCGACGAAGTGCACTTAGGTTGTTGCAATGCCTAATGATGCTACTATTCCTTTTGTAGCAACTTTAGCATTTGATTGGTATAACTCCCCAATATTCTGAAGACTTTACTAAGTTGGAGCAACTCTTCATTAAGACGTTTGTTGGAGCTCAACAAAGGGTGACTGTGGGAGATCTCGTTGTAGCACAACAAAACCTCGGTGAGTCTCTCATTGACTATATTCTCAGATGGTACAATTTGAGTATGAAATACAAATCGTAGCTCACAACAAGCTGGTCTGCCCAAGAACTTTTCAAGTAGGAGAACTTGTTCTAAATTCTGAGAAATTATTGCCCATCAAGATGGGTGACAAGTTTGAACCCACTAAGGCTTGCCATAGAAAAGGCCTACAAAGGAGGATCTTATTAGCTTATTGATTGTAAGGGGGAACACCCGATGCTTCTAATTAATGGGCTGTATTTGAAGAAATATTACCCATAAAATCATGTTTGAAAATAAAAAATCTATCATAAAAATTCCATTCCAATTCATCAAGAAAATTCTCTTCTTTCGAAGCATTGTTTGCTTGCTTACAAATGCCACATGTTTATAGTGTAAAAGAATCCAAGAGGCATCCTATCCTTCTTTCACAACAGAACATAATTAAACACAATTCCTCTCTACTAGAATGGAGAGAACCCAAGAGGCATCCTATTAACCAGATAATTAAGTTATGTGTAAGTGAACCTAAGTGCTTTTGTTGGGATCACAATTGCCATTCATGGTACCATTTCATCAAATTCCCCAACATATTTAGGGTAGGTGTAAGAGAACCCGAGAGGCATCCTATTCTCTTTAACACAAACAAAAACAAAAACAAACATAAATAAAAATAAACAAATATCTTTTGTGTCAGGCTATTTTAATGTGGGAGTTTTGGTCTCACTCATTAGCTTCTAGGTTGGGTTGATATGCTACCTATGATCACCCCGGGTCACTTATCCGTGGATGTAAGTCCCTGCTTTCTTCTGACTTCCATTGTAAACTAATGAGTGCTCATTAGTTTCATTTCACCAGAAATAAGCTACCTCATGACTCTATTTAAGAGATGTAAGTCAATTTTCTTGAACTAGCCATCATGCATTGATTAGGTTGAATATATTTTGGGGTTTAGATAAGTCAAGAGGCTCCTTTCCTTGACTACTTTTGAGTCGATATAATTAATAGATTCACTTGATCGCCTTTGGTTATGACACCTATCAATCAAATAATATCCAAATCAGCTTTGTAGTAGAGGATGTACCCTCATGCTTTCCTGGCTAATTGTCACAAACCATGCACCTTAGGTTAGATGTTTTATGTCGACAATGATCACCCCAGATACACCACTATCAATGCATGAGTCACACATTCTCCTTGAGTCAGCCACCAAATACCTAATAGATATGATCTTCTCTAGGGTTTTGAATGAAGCCCTTTTGTGGCCCCTTCTCCTGCGGGCACTCTATTCGGATCATGTCCATTGAGACCCTATTTAGACACTACCCGGGTTATTTTTGGATTAGATCTTTCCTAATACCACCCTCAAGTTGGAGAATTTATTCATGATGTGTGATTGTCCCTTGGTTCAATAAATCTGAGATATGTCTAGGCTGATATAAGCTTCTTCTCAGTATGATCCCTTATAAATAAATAGGGTCCGCAATAAATAAACAAAATAAACAAATAAATTAATTCACTTGTGGATTTGGAATTCCAGCCCCCAATGACCACTTTCCCAAGCAGACATCCTATCTTTAGGTGTTGGACCATAGGAATTGCACTATTCTTGAGTGAGATCAGGTAAGACTCTTTAGTAGCATGGGTTCAATCTATTTTCCACAAACTTACCCGGGTCATTTCTCTTGAAGATGTAAGTCACTACGCATTCTTTCTAGCATGACCGCCACAAACCCAGAAGCCCTAGGTTGAGTGACATGTTACCTTGTTAATGTCCAAAGTTGTCTTTTGTAGAATATGGAGTCCCCAGCTTTATCTAAATTAGCCATTACAAATCGAATGGCGCCTTTGGTTTGATAGTTCTCCCTCTAAGAAGTTACTTTGATTCAATGAAGTTCAACATATGTAAGATATATTGAAATGAAGTTTCAATTT
This sequence comes from Cymbidium sinense, assembly GCA_021442155.1. Lineage (NCBI taxonomy): Eukaryota > Viridiplantae > Streptophyta > Magnoliopsida > Asparagales > Orchidaceae > Cymbidium > Cymbidium sinense. Next base: position 33,198,195 of record CM038220.1, on the reverse strand, counting down.
TATGATGTGATTTTATTTGGGAATGAAATCTCCATTCAATAAATTTGGGTATATTGAATGAGGATGTTCATATGTTACTTTGAAAGATGATTTTTTTTATTTTAATTAGAAATGAAATTTTCATTCAATAAATTTGGGTATATTAAATGAGGATGTTCATATGTGTTTTTTGAAAGATAATTTTTTTGATTTTAATTGAAAATGAAATCTTCATTCAATAAATTTGGGTATATTGAATGAGGATGTTCATATGTGCTTTTTGAAAGATGGTTTTGATTTTATTTGGAAATGAAATCTTCATTCAATAAATTTGTGTATATTGAATGAGGATGTTCATATGTGTTTTTTGAAAGATGGTTTTGATTTTATTTGGAAATGAATTCTTCATTCAATAAATTTTGGTATTGTGGTGAAAAATTTTGATAAGGGAGTTGCCTTTCAAATATGTGTGGAGAAATGAAAGAGGAGCCCTTACAAAAATTCATCTTGGTAAGATGCCATCCAGATATACAAATATACTTATTCAGGTGATCAGATACATCATCAAGGTATAAAATACTATCTCGAAAGATAGAAGTCACTACCCTTTAATGGAACCAATCAGCTCAATAAGGACTCCTAAGGATGATGGGTCGATATGTACGAGATTCTTCCTTTACATGAAAAAGTAAAGGTTTTATTTTAAATCGAGTTCATTAAGTTCTACGGGCAATCCCCATAGTTAATTACATCCTAAAGGACAGAATCCCTTAGGAAAACTTTCTTTTAAGGTAAATGATCATTGTCATTGTAGATTTAAATAAGAAGGACTATCAATCGATTAGTTTATGCTTGAAGATCAAATAGGATTGATCAAAAGAGGGAGTTATTATTAAACCCAAAATGAGAAATAGGTAGGAGATGCCCACGATGCTAGGAAACCTATCGAGCATCTCAAACTATCCTAAAATTAGGCTTTATATTTTAGAAATTGATTTAGTTTGTTGAGCATTTTCATTAAAAATTTAGACTTAAGATTCCTTAACACAAGATTAAGGAAATACCTAAGAGGTGAGGAATTATGCTTGGCCCACAAAAAAGGAAGAAGAAATCTCAACCTAAATCTAGGGAGCTCGGGTGGAAGCACAACCTAAATCTAAGGAAAAAATGGGTAATTGGTTTGCCTCCATAAGAGAGGACAAACCACCCGACCACTTAAACTTACAACCGCCTGGGGTTGGCCGCCAACTAACTCCTCCTATGATTTTAAATACATGTAGGCAAGTCTTTATGCTTATGTAAGATAGCTAAGATATTTTTATTTAGAAAGAAGCTAAGTCCTTAAACTAACTCCCTAAAGAGACTAGATCATGTAAAGGACATGCTTTTAAAATGACCTAAATCTAATGCAAATTTCATTTTTTTATTTTTATTTTGGACAATCATTTTGACTCAAGCTAATAGGATTTTATGACTAATGCAGAAATAAAATTATTGGCCAAAATCAGAAAGGGAGGAGGTGAGTTTCCACCATACCCCTCAAAGGTCAAGATGGGTTCTCAAAAGGTGGAAGCCTTCCAATCAAGAGTGAAATAAGATACATTTGTGCATGATATTATAAAGAAATGCTCATCCAGCTAAGGGGTTGCTAATTCTTTTATCTTAATTTTAATCCTAAGCTTTAAGTGAGGTTATGAGTTATTTAATTTGAATTTGAATTGTTAAGTTGGGTAAAAGATTTATTTATTTTTCTAAAGAGCCTAATCCACATCCAAACCATATATAAAACAAAGAAGAAACTAAGAAAATCATGCCACCTAATGCAAAAGCTAAATAAATCATCAAACAATTTATAAAACTAATCACAAAAAGAATTAATGGCCATTTGTGGTCGCACCATCGCACAAACCCAAAAATATCAAATATGGGTAGCTGAGCTCTACCCAGATTACAAATGAATATTACAATTTAAGCAAAATAATTCATTATTATGGGGGTCTTCAAGCTTTATTCTTCTTTCTTCTTTCTTCTTCTTCTTTTCTTTTATTCTTTAGTTCCTTCTTTGGTTCCTCCTTGATGGTTGGAAGGTAGATGCTAAGGCTTTCACATGGTTCATAAGATGGGATCTTATGACCAATGGTTATCCTAATCCTCATAACAAATTATTCCAAAATCCTAATTATATAAATTTTTACATGAAAAGGAAAAGTAGAAATCTAACTAACACGCAAAAAAAAAGGTTAAATCACACCACACAAAATGCATGTACATTAGACTTATCACCCCACACATGGGTGACTAAGTCCATGGATTATGCTTAGGGGTATAAAGCACCTGGAAGCAAAAGCATTTATATTTTTATTTATGGTAGTGCCCCTTAAGTACAATCCCCTGTAGAAAAGAATAGTTAGACTAAGCACATCCTACCATTCATTCTATGAGCACACACCTTACCATCCAATCTAAATATATATCGCAAAACAAAAATAACATCAAACAATTCACTGACCTAACCTAAGGCTAGAAGTGGTGACTTAGGCTAATGTGTGTGCTTTGAAGATTTGTGTGGTATGCTTAGTTTAGGACTTTGGATTCAAATTTTCTAAGTGTGAAGAACATGTTCAACTTAGAGGAGGGTTTCATTTAAGTTGTTTAAGTGTTTTGGGTTGGTTTTATTTCTAATTTGGTTTAAGTGAAACCTAATTAATTACTGAGTTATAAAGAGAGGGAAAGAGAAGGGAACTTCTCTTTCCTTCCCTAACCTTAAGTAATTTTCTAAAGTAGGTTCATATTTTAGTTTTATTTAGGTGAATGTTTTGATTACATCTTTTAATCAATCCTAAGTTTAGACAAACTCTAAATAAACCTATTCAAAAAGGAAGGCATTTTAAGATTAAAGAAAATGAATCAAAATTCACATAACACACATTACTTAATTTCTTTCCCAATATATATAACATGCATATGGATAGACCCTAGGAATATCTATACATGCAAATGAGAGTAGATAACACACTTTATGATGCATGATCATAATTCATTTAAGAAATGTTTAGAAGTTTAATATGCATGGTTTTTCTTAAGTAAAAAGGATTTTCCTTATCCAAAATTTCACATACATACATGAAAGTAAGAAAGGCATAAGTGAGTACAGCCATTGTTAACAAGGTGTAAGGTACAAGACCTACTTAGGACTACATAAAGCTTCACAACCTCGGGGTTGTCCAGACTAATATACCACTTTCCTTAAGTACAAATAAGTTTGTAAAATAAATGAAATGAAAAATGAATAGGCAAAAGTTGTTTAATAGATTTGTTTTGTTTATACAATTTATGTATGTAAGTGTAGGTAAACTTTCTTAAGTGATAGCATAGGGATGAATAGGTATGAGATTTAAGTGTTGGGTTTTTTTCAAATGAACCCTACATCTTACTAACTCCTATTCAAAACTATGCTAACATGAGGAAGAAAGAGAACCTATGCTAAGCATACTTTTTCAATCCATTACATGCAAGCTTATGATTAAAGTATAAGAATAACACACTTTCACATTTGATATTTCATTTATAAGTCTTGAAAATAATTTGGATTTAGTAGTGATAATAGCCACTCATATTTTACTTTTAGCCAACACATGCACATTTGACATAAAGTATACAATTTCATTTTTAAATTTGAAACATGAAATTATGAATGCATGAATCACATGACATACAACTTAACATGTTGGGAAAGATCCAAAGCAATGAAAGCATGTAATAAAACTCACTTCACTTAAATATTAAAGACATTCTTATAGAATTAGAAAATTTAGAATAAATCAAAGTGAATTTCAAAATAATTTTTTTAGTTTGAAGTTTGATTTAATATTAAAAAGGTGAGATGAGTTTGCTATTCCTTACTCATTCCCACATGTGTTTTGTATTTTTGTTTAATTTTTAGATAATTAAATCCATTTTAAGCATTGATTAGGTTAAGGTATGAATTAAGTAGCTTAATTAACCCTTACCTACACCACCTTAGAAATTAACTAAGTAATTATGAACCAATGAGATGACATAAAACCCACAAGGAATTTAAATTTGCAATGCACCTAATAATGAAAAGGCCTAATGCAATTTGGCTCACAATTAAAAGTTAATTAAGCTAAGGGGTTTAACTTAAGTACTTCTAAAACATCCTTTCACACATATGAATTAGGTTTTAATTTTTTTTTAAATTATTAAACACCCAAGCATCTACCCAAGGTAGATTAATTAAGTTATGGAACTTTTTTAGAATTTTGAAAATTGATTTAATTAATGAGTTAACCCTTAAAGGGATTAACGAAAGACAATGGGGTTTAGGGAATAGCTTAGGGGAAATGCCCCATAATTATTTCATAAATGCCTTACTCGCTGGATCTGACCTTAATAAAACCTAATCGTAGGGTAAATCCACTAATCACACCTTAATTACTCTTAATTACATGAAAGGGGAAATTAGGGAATGAGCTAGCAATTTCCCAATTGAGCCCTCAATAAATCTCAAGAAAATTAGGGGAGGCAGAGGTCATCCCCTAAAATGAACCCTAGAAATTTGAGATTAATTGATGACCTAATTAAGGGATAATTAGCTAATTAAAATTCCAAAAAAACCCAAATTTAGAGAAAAGGGTAATTCAAAATCTATTAAAACCATTTTAAAAATAATCTAGATGAAATTATCTTTCCATAGAATTTTTCCTTTTATTTTTTTGATTTTTCTATGAAGAGTAATGTTTTTTTGAAGATCCATGGATTAATTAGGAATTAATTAATTGCTTAACTAATCCTCGAATACTCACTCACGCGGCAGCATGGGCGGTCACGCTTTTACACGTATCATGCCATGAGGGTGTGACTTAAACTTCACATCCTAAATGGCGGCGGCACAGCACACGCTAATATCCTCGACTGTCTGATCAAAGATCGGACGGCTGAGGATTCACCTACAATTTTAAAAGGGTAAATGAGTTACTAAATGCACTAAATAATGTCAACCGTCCATCTAAAATGTGCGGATGGATGGCTGAGATGAGCCAACTTCTTCCCTGAGGATCAATGAAAACTGTTCATGATCTAAGGGGAGATCTGAGCTCGATCTAGCATGGAATCATACAAAAATCAACCCACACCATCTAAGCACAATTACAAACCTATCCAACAGTGGATTTCACATTCCATGAATTTTTCTTTCACAAAGGACCAACACCTCCTAAGCTAAGTGGTCAAAAAATTCTATACCTCACCGGAGGTGATCACCAATGCTCGAGATCGATGAGGTAGCTTTGTCCGGTGAAAGCCTTTGAAATGGCCTTGGGATTGAGTGGATCAATGGGTGGACCAACACCACTTCACTTGAGCTTTGGCTTTGATTGTGTTGATCCTCTCCTCGCTATGGGAACTCTAATGTGAGCTTGAGTGAGCTCAGATTGGTCCTTAGAAGGAGTGTGTAAGAGGAATTGGAAGGATATCAAGTGTAGGAAGTTAGCAATTCACTCCACCTCACCTATTTTTGCACTATGCAAAACTAAGAAGGAAGAATTAATGAATTCAAATCTTATCTAAGAAGCTTGGGAATGCTCGGTCGTGCTTCCTAGGCTTCAATGAGTGAATCCATTGAATTTCATTAGGGGAGTATATCTCCCCATGGCAATCATACACCTCCTTTGCCATTTTGATCTAATTGTTGAGATTGGAGAGGTTGTTCTGATGGTTTTGACTGTGCACATGGTTAGTTTGATCCTTTGAGTGGATTGCCAACTTCCCATGTGCTGAATTTAAGCTTAGGAGGGAATTTGAAAACTCAATTTCAAGCTATGTGGTCAGGATTATTCTATGGGCCAACCCAAACCCATTGGGTGCACCACTCATCACTAAGTCCCCTTGAGCTTTTAGGAAAGTCTCAAGTGATTGTGAAGAGGGTATGACCAAAATACAAATGGTCTAGGCCAAAATTTATACTATGGCCTAGGGGTAAAATGGTCATTTTTCTAATTTTCCACTTTGGAAATTTAGAAACTAGATTTGGCCAAGTTCCAAGAGATTTGGAATCCAATTGATAGGGTTTGGCTCATGTTGACCCATTTTGGTCAAAATGGGTCAACTTGGGTCAAGTTGACCAATCGATCAAATTGGGTCAAACCAAGGGTTGGGTCAAGTTCGTATGACCATTTGAAATGTTTTGGTGCCTTTGGTTTGACTCAATTTGGATTAGATTTAGTTTTGGGTCATAAGACTTCATTTAGGTCAAATGGGTCAAGTTGACCTATTTGACCCATTTGACCTATTTAAGGTAGGTCAAGGGTAGTTTAGGTTAGTCATATGGAGTGGATTGGTATCTTTATTTCCAATCAATTTGGGTTAATTTTGGCTCAACATGACCCCTTGTCATGTTGGGTCTAAGGTCAATTGGGCTAGGTTGGGTCTAGTTGGCCAATTGAGGCTTTGTTTCTCAAGTGATTTGGGATGGACTTGACCCATTGGTTGCAATCAATTTGGCTTAGATCATACATTTTGACACATTTAGGTTAGGTCAAAATTTCGTGGGCCAATTGGGCTAGGTTAGTCAAATGTTGGTTTGAGTCAAGTTCAAACTTAGATCAAAGGTTTCCAATAATTTGGTCTATGGTAGATTTTGGCTATGTAAGGTTTCATTTTAGGTTAAATGTTGACTTGGTCAACCCTTAGGTTTGACTTTGTTTGACCCAATTTGATTGATTGATCACCTCGTGATGATTGTTGATCATGATGAGAGGGATATATGAGTTTGGTTCAATCCAATTTGGTTAGGATCAAAATTTGGTTAGGGAATTTAAATGATTTAAGGAAATTTTTAATTTAAAATTTAATTTTTGAATTGGGATTGAATAGTTCATTTATATATGAGAATATAAATGAGGATATAAATAAGTTTTGAGAAAATTCCTAGGATTTGAAAAGATTTGATCTAAATTTAGGTTAAATCTATTAATGAAAAATTAAGGGATTTAAGGGAATTTCAAGGATTTTAAATTTGGAATTTAATTTTTGCCTTTGATTTGATTGATTTGTATATGAGAATATAAATGAGAATATAAATAAGTTTTGAGAAAATCCCAAGAGTTTGAAAAGGTTTGATCAAGGTTTAGGGTTTATTTTGGCTAAGTCCCTTAATGGAAAATTAAAGGGACTTAAGAAAATTTTCATGAATTGATATGAAATTTTGAATTTTGATTTGATGGGTTTGAATTTATATTTCATATATATATGAGAATATAAATGAGAATATAAATGGATCATGAGAAAATCTCAAAGATTTGAGTAGGTTTAGATCATGATTTTGGTTAAGTCCTTAAGGGAAGGATTAAGGACTTAGGCAAAATTTGGACTTAGAAATTTTTGATGGATTTTGATCAAGGGTTTCAATCATAGATTTCAATCATGGATTTCAATCATATGGAGTTGATTTGAGTTTGAAGAAAATCAAATAGAATTGGTTTGGAGTTTGACTTGAAGGAGGGAAAGTGAGGAAAGGTTTAAGCTAAGGGTAGGAAATTTTCCTAACACCCCTAAGGCATAACCTATTCCTATGGTTAACTCTTCTAAGTCTTATAGGGTTAGGGGAGTGTCCACTTAATCACTAGACGTGTCTTAAGACTAAGGAACCCTTAAAGTATAAAAGAAGTCCTATGCCTAAGATGGAGGTGTTGAGAGCTCATTCTAAAAAAGAGGTCAACATGTTTATTGAATGAGGATGTTCATATGTGCTTTTTGAAAGATGGTTTTTGATTTTAATTGGAAATGAAATCTTCATTCAATAAATTTGAGTATATTGAATGAGGATGTTCATTTGTGCTTTTTGAAAGATGGCTTTTGATTTTATTTGGAGATGGAAATCTTCATTCAACAAATTTGGGTATATTGAATGAGGATATTCATATCTGCTTTTTGAAATGATGATTTTGATTTTATTTGGAGATGAAATCTTCATTCAATAAATTTGGGTATATTGAACGAGGATGTTCATATGTTTTTTTGAAAGATGATTTTGATTTTATTTGGAGATGTCCAACATGTAACAATCTTGAAGATTGTTAGATGAGGTTAAGTTATATATATATTTTATTAAAAATTTTGTGCAAACATTTTTATTGTGTGAATTTTGGAAAAGTGCTTTTGTAAAAGTGATATTTTTATAAAGGATTTATTTTTTCTTTATTTTTGGAATGAACTTTACCTTACCATAGGGATGGTAAGAAAAAGGACTTTAGTAATATCTTTATTAAATTTTGTTTTCACCTATTGGGAGACCTAACTGGGGTTTTAAGACCTACATGGAGTGAGGTCCTAAAACCTAAAGGATGATGGCTAGCTTAGCTTAAGAATGAAATGAGCTAAGTGCCAACAAAAGAGAAAGATAGTATCATACTCATATGAAATACAAATACACTATCGATACTTGGAGACAATGATCATTTACCAAAGATGGAGAGAGGAAACTTCCCAATGGAGTCGCCAGAAAAATCTGTGGTGTTTTAATTTTTTTTGGAAATGAGGGTTAGGACACCACATAGATCCAGATGTACTTATTAGGGTGATCAAGTACGACATTGAGAAATGATGTACTATCTTGAGAGATAGAAGTCACCATCATACAATAGACCTAATCACCTAATAAGGACTCCTAAGGATAATGGGTCTTCGAATGTACCAGATATCTTTCCCTTACAATACATGAAAAAGTAAAGTAGGGTTTATTTTAAATCGGGTTCATTAAGTTCCCTATGGAGGCAAGCCCCCGTAGTTAATTACATCCTAAGAAATGAGATTTCTTAAGAATACACTCGATTAAGGTAAATGATCATTGTCTCCAAAGATTTCAAAGATAGGACTATTGACAAATTGGTTATTTTTGGAAATCAAGTGTGATTGAACAAAAGGAGGGAGTTATTATTGAAATCAAAGGAAGATGAGTAGGGCATGCTTTTATACTAGGAAACCTAGTGAGCATTCCAATCTATCTTATGGTTGGGCTTTATATTTTTGAAATTGAGGGGAATTATTTATTTGGAATTGAATTTTTATTAGAAATCTAGGGTTTACAATTCCACAATACAAGATTGTGGAAATGTCTAAGAGGTGAGGATTTATGCTTTTAGCCTACAAAGGGAACAACGACCTCAGATCCTAAATCTAGGGAGTTTTGGTGAGGGCCAAGGCACGACTTAAATCTAAGGCAAAAATGGGCATATGGTTTATCTCCACAAGAGAGAATAGAACACCCTACTGTTTGACTTACAATTACCTGGGGGTGGCCTCCAATTAACTCCTTCTATAATTTTAAATACATGTAGGCAAGTCTTATGCTTTGCAAGATAGCTAGGCTATTATTTATTTAGAAAGGAGACTAAGTCCTTGTTGGTAGAAAAAATATTCTTGCCTTCATCTATCCTTTTAGAAGGGGATAAATGAAAACATAAATATACACCTTGTTGGGATGCCACACAGATCCGTAGATGTTCTTATTTGGGTGACCAGCTACAACATTGAGGAAAGGTGTACTATCTCAAGAGGTAGAAGTCACCACCCTACAATGGACCAAATCACCTCAATAAGGACTCCTAAGGACTATGGGTCTTCGGAATGTACCAAAGATTCTTCCCCTATTTTACATGAAAAAGTAAAGCAGGTTTTAATTTAAACCAGGTTCATTAAGTTCCCTACAGGGGCAAGCCCCCATAGTTATTTATATCCTAAAGAACGAGATTCCTTAGGAATACTCTTGATTAAGGTAAATGGTTGTTGTCTCTAAATATTTTGAAAGGGTAGGACTATCAATCGATTGGTTTATTTTTAGAAATTCAAGTGGGATCGATCAAGAGGAGGGAGTTCTTATCGAAGTCAAATGAAAATAAGTAGGGGATGCTTAAGATACTAAGAAGCCTAGTAAGCATCCAAAACTACCCTATGATTGGGCTTTACATATTTGAAATTGAATTAATTTGTTTAAGTTGAATTTTTATTAGTAATGTAGGAATTACAATTCCATAGTACAAGGTTATGGAAATGCCTTAGAGGTGAGGATTTATGCTCGTAGCCCGCAAAGGAAAGTAGTAACCTCTAAACCTAAATCTAGGGAGCTTTGGCTAGGGCCAAAAGCACGACTTAAATCTAAAGTGAAAAATGGGTATTTGGTTTACCTCCATAAGAGAGAATAAACCACCTGACTGTTGGACTTACAACTGCCTGGGGGTGACCGCCAACTAACTCCTACAATTTTAAAATATGTAGGCAAGTCAAATGCTTTTGCAAGATAGCTAAGCTGTTATTTATTTAGAAAGAGATTAAGTCCTTAAACACACTCTCTAAGATACTAGATAATGTAGGGCATACTTTAATGACTTAAATCTAATGAAAATTTTGTTACATTTTTATTTTTATTTTGGACAATTAATTTGACACAGGCTTTAGGATTTATATGCCTAATGGATGAGAAATTAGATTATGGGCCAAAATCAGTAAGATAAGGTGGTGTGTTTCCACCATGGCTCTCACAGGTCAAGTCAAGTTCTCTGGAAATGGTGGAAACCCTCCAGTCAAGAGTGAAATAATATGCTTTTTTATGCATGATGTTAGAAAAGTATGACAACATCCAGCTAAGGGGTTGCTAATATCTTAATTTTTAGCCTAAGCTTTCAGGGAAGGTTATGAGTTATTTATTTTTAGTTTTGAGTTGATTAATTTAGTAGAAGAATTCTTTTTTTCCTAAGAGCCTAATCATCATCCCGGCCATATGTCAAAGTAAGGAAGAAACTAGGAAATGATGTCATCTTATTGCACAAGTTAAACAAACATCAATCAATTTATAAAACTAATGCAGAAGAATAAAAGGCCATTTCTGGTCAGGCCATACGTCAAAGCTTTTGGGGTCTTCATTCTTCATTTATTCATTCTTCTTTTCTTCTTTCTTCTTTGATTCCATCTTTTGGATGGTTGGAATGTGGATACTCCAAAGGTTTCACATGGTACATAAGATGAGATCTTATGACCAATGCTCATCCTAATCCCCCATAATATTCATTATAAAATTCTAATTGCTAAAGTATTTGAAAATAGGAAAAAGGAAATCTAACTAACACCTACAAAATAGAGATTAGCCAAACAAACCATACAATCCCAAGCATTTATATATATAAATTGGACTTAGCACCCTACTCATGGGTAACCAAGTCCACTTGACCTATTTTGGATTATGCTTAGGGGTATAAGCACCTCCAAAGCAAAAGCAGTTTTATTTTTATTACAACACCCCTTAAGCACAATCCACTATAGAAGATAATGATTAGACTAAATCATCTTACTCTTCATTCTACTCACATTCACCCTAATATCCAGACTAAAATATAACATCACAAAACAAAGGCAAAATAACAAACCATGCACCACCCTAACCTAAAGCTAAAAAAGCAAATGTGCTTTAAAGGTTTATGGTATGCTTAAACTATGGCTTTAAGGTTTAAGTTTTCTAAGTATGAAAATGTTCAACTTAGAGGGTTTGTTTCATGCAAGTGATTTAGTTGCTTTGGTTGGTTTTATTTTATATTTTTATTTGGGTAAAATGAATCCTTCAATTAATTACTAAGTTATAATGTTAGAGAAAAGAGAAGAGAACTTCTCTTTCCTTCCCTACCTTAAATAATTTCTAAAGTAGATTCATGTTTGATTTTGTTTAGTGAATATTTTATTATGTGTTTTAATTAATCCTAAGTTTACATTTTTCCCTAAACAAACATATTCAAAGAGAAAGACATTTTAAGATTAAGTAAAGAGAATTACTATTCATAAAACACATAACACTTCATTTCTTTCCCAACATGTATAACATGCATATCGATGAATCCTAAGCATATCTATACATACAAATGAAGATGTTTAGCACACTTTCATAATGAATGCTAAGTGATATTACTTAAGAAAATTTGAATGCTAAGTGATATAACATGTTGACCCATTTAGGTCAAGTTGATTGAAACCATTGATCTAAGTTCACTCATGACTTATGATTGAACTTGACCAAGCCAACATTTGAGCCTAACCTAGCCCAATTAGCCACTTGACCCAAGTTGACCCATTTTGACCTAAAGGGTCAAAATGTGTCAAAACTTGATCTAAGCCAAATTGATTGGAACTAATGGCAAGTCGATTCAAAATCACTTGTCGAACTTGACCAAAGCCTCAATTGGCCAACTATACCTAACCTAGTCCAGTTGAACTTAGACCAACATGACCTAAAGGGGTCATGTTGAGCCAAAATTGAACATAACCAAAATTGATTGGAAACAAAGATATACTCCATATAACCAAACCTAAACCTACCCTTGACCTACCTCAATAGGTCAAATGGGTCAAATAGTCAACTTGACCCATTTTAACCTAAATGAAGTCATATGAGCCAAAACCAAAAATATACCAAATTGAATTAAAGCCACCAAAACATTTCAAATGGTCATATGAACTTGACCCAACCCTTGGTTTGACTCAATTTGACCTTTTATTGACCAAGTTGACCCATTTTGACCTAAATGGGTCAACATGAGCCAAACCTATCAAATGAATTCAAAATCATGAAACTTGTCCAAACCAAGTTTCTCCACATACCCAACATGTCCAAAGTAGAAAATAGCAAAATGACCATCCTACCCCTTGGCCATAGAATAAATTTTGGCTTAACTCATGGGTAATTTGGTGATACCCTCTTCACATTCAGTTGAGGCTTTCCTAAAAATTCAAGGGGACCTAGGGGAGAGTGGTGCACCCAACCCAATGGGTTTGGGTTAGCCCATTTGGTCCCTAGACCAAACCAGACCCTATGGTCAAAAATTGAAATTTCAAACTCCCTCTTAAGCTCAAATTCAAGCACATGGCAGGTTGGCAATCCACTCGTTGGCTCAAACGACCATGTGCACACTCATAACTGATCAAAAAGCCCACACTATGATCAATTGGATCAAAATAGCATGTCTATTGCTGGCCTTTCGATCCTTCAAGGGGGAGATATACTCCCCCTAAGAAAACTTAAATGCATAATTTCCTAATTTGATTGAGTGCTAGTGAGACCTAGGAGCCATTAGAGAGTGATAGAAAGCATCCAAAATCCTCATTTCTATCAAATAAAAAAATAGGGAAAGATTGAATTGTCAACCTTCCACACTTCATTTCCTTCAATTCCACTTTGACACACTTGGGTGACCCAAGTCTCTGATTCTGGAGGGAGGTGGATCAAGAGGATCCTCAAGGCTTCTCCATTCTAATAGATCTCATGACATTAAACTCAATGTGGTGTGGAGCTTTGAAAGAAATTTTCACCCCATCAATTTTGAATTTGGAATTTTCGCTCTTATTTAGATGGTGTGGGTTGAATTTGGTTTGATTCCATGCTAGATCGAGCTTGGATCTCCCTTGATCATGGGCGATCTGTTGATCAAGGGAAGAACTTGATGATCTCACCATCCATCCATCATTTTAGATGGACGGTGAGATAATTCAACATTTAGAATCCTTTTTCTATTTTAAAATCGGAGATCCTTGGTATTCGATCTTTGATCGGATGATAGAGGATTAAAGCACTTGCGCTATCGTCGCCACCCAGGATGTGATAAGTTAAGTAATCCCCTCATAGCATGATGAATGTAAAGTGCACTGACCGCTGCCGCTATGCGTCGTGTCATGAGCCAGGATTAGTTAGGGATTATTTAAAATGCTTAATGAATTCTTAATTAATTTAGAGATTTCCTAAAATTTATAACTCTACCTAGAAAATTTAGAAAATGTGAAATAAAATCCTATGGATAGATAATTAAACCTATAACATTTTAAAATTAATTTTAATGAGTTTTGAACTATGTTTTTCTCTGAATTTGGGTTTTATTGGAAAGTTTATTTTGTTAATTACTTTATAATTAAGCCACTGATTAATCTTAAATATCTTGGGTAAGTTTTAAGAAGGACTTCTGCCTCCCCTAATTTTCTTGGGATTTATTGAAGGCTTGATTAGAAGAATTGCATATGGTTTTCTTAATTACCCTCCTATGTAATTAAGCATAATTAGGGTATGATTAGATTTTAACATGATTAGGTTGATTCAAAGATCTAGTAAGTAGGAGGTTTATGGAATATTTTGGGGCATTTCCCTAAGCTATTCCCTAAATCCTTCTCTCTTCTCTTAAAAGGGTTAATTCATTAATTATCCCTTAAGTTCTAAAATTCTAAAAGTTCCAATTAATCTACCTTGGGTAGATGCTTAGCCTAAGTTTAATTAGAAATCAAATCATTAATGAAATTAAAATTATTTTAGTATGCTTGCATTTAAAGCCCTTGTCTTTTATGTCATTGCATTTATGCATCATTTAATTATTGTCAGGTGTAGGGTTAATTAAGTTACTTAATTCATATCTTAACCTAATCAACACATAAAAATGGATTTAATTATCTATAAATTAAAAAAAAATATCAAACACATGTGGGAATGGGTTAGGAATAGTAAAATCATCTCACTTTTTAAAAATGAAATCAAACTTCAAACTAAACAAAAATCATTTTGAATTCACTTTGATTTATTCTAAATTTTCTTATTCTATAAGAATGTCTTTAGGATTTAAGTGAAGTGAGTTTGTTTATATGCTTTCATTACTTTGGGTCTTTCCCCAACATGTTAAGTTGTATGTCATGTGATGTCATGCATTCATAATTTTGAAATTCAAATTTTAAAATTGTTTACTTTATGTCAAATTTGCATGTGTTGGCTAAAGTAGAAATATGAATGGCTATTATCACCACTAAATCCAAGTTATTTTCAAAATATATAAATAAAATACCAAATATGAAAGTATGATACTTATATTTTAATTATAAGCTTGCATGTGATAGATTATAAAGGTATGCTTAGCATATGTTTCCTTTCTTTCTTATGTTAGCATAGTTTTGAATAGGAGTTGGTAAGATGTATGGTTCATTTGAAAAGAACCCAACACTTACCTAATTCCATATCCTATTCATCCCTATGCTATCACCTAAGAAGGGTTGTCAATATTTCTATACATGAATTGTATAGAATAAAAAAAAAGGAATCCATTTAACAACTTTTGCATTTTCCTTTTCTATTTCATTTCTTTTATACATATGTTTGCATTTAAGGAAAGTGGTATATTAGTGACAACCGAGGTTGTGATTTTAAGTAGCCCTAAGTAGGTCTTGTACCTTACACCTCGTTAACAATGGCATTGTACTCACTTATGCCTTTCTTACTTTCATGTGTGTATGTGAAAATTTGGATAAGAAAATAATTTCTACTTAAGAAAATCATGCATATTCAACTTCTAAATTTTCTTAAATGGATTACTTAGCATGCATCATAAAGTGTGTTAAATACTCTTTGCATGTATATAGATATGCTTAGGGTCCATCCATATGCATGTTATATATGTTGGGAAAGAAATGAAGTAATGTTATATGAATTTTGATTCATTTTATTTAATCTTAAAATGCCTTTCTTTTTTGAATAGGTTTGTTTAGAGTTATTAAAAGGTTTAATCAAAACATTCACCTAAATGAAACTAAAATGTGAATCTACTTTAGAAATTACTTAGGTTAGGAAGGAAAAGAAGTTCTCTTCTCTTTCCTCTCTTCATAACTTAGTAATTAATTGTAGGATCCACTTAAACAAATCAAAACATGAAATAAAATCAAAAAATAATTAAACAACTTAAATGAAACCCTCCTCTAAGTTGAACATGTTCTTCATACTTAGAAAATCTAAACCTAAAGCCATAGCTAAGCATACCACACAAACCTTCAAACACACATTAGCCTAAGTCACCACTTCTAGCTTTAGGTTAGGTTGATGCATGGTTTGATGTTTGTTTTTTTTGATATATTTTAGACTGGATGTTAGGGTGTATGCTCATAGAATGAATGGTAGGGGTTCTTAGTCTAACTATTCTTTTTGGGATTGTGCTTAAGAGCTATCATAAATAAAAATATAAATGCTTTTGCTTGTAGGTGCTTTATACCCCTAAGCATAATCCATAGGCCAGGTGGACTTAGTCACCCATGTGTGGGGTGATAAGTCCAATATACATGCTTGGGATTTATGTGGTGTGTTTTAGCTAACCTTTGTTTTGCAGGTGTTAGTTAGATTTCCACTTTTCCTTTTCATGTAAATATATAGGATTTTGGAATGATTGTTATGGGGATTAGGATGAGCATTGGTCATAAGATCCTATCTTATGTACCATGTGAAGCTTAGCATCTACCTTCCAACCATCAAAGAAGGAACAAAAAGAAGAAAGAAGAAAAAAGAAGAAAGAAGAAAGAATAAAGCTTGAAGATACAATGAATTCCTTGATTAATTATAATTTATTTCATTTGTAATCTAGGTTGTATGAGGTTAGAGCTCGGCTACCCATATTTGATATTTTTGGGTTTGTGCGGTGGTGTCCGACCACAAATGGCCTTTTTTGTGATGAGATTTATAAATTGATTGATGATTTGTTTAGCTTTTACGTTAAGTGGCATGATTTTTATAGTTTCTTCCTTGCTTTATGTATGGCCTGGATGTGGATTAGGCTCTTTAGGAAAAAATAAATCTTTTACCCAACTTAACAACTCAAAATAAAATTAAACAACTCATAACCTCACCTAAAGCTTAGGTTTAAAATCAAGATAAAAGAATTAGCAACCCTTTAGTTGGATGAGCATTTCTTTGTAATATCATGCACAAATGCATCTTATTTCACTCTTGATTGGAGGGCTTCCACCTTTTTGAGCGAAACTTGGCTTGACCTTTGAGAGCCATGGTGGAAACTCACCTCCTCCCTTCTGATTTTGGCCAATAATCTTCTTTCTTATGCATTATTAGTCATATGAATCCTATTGAGTCAAAATAATTATCCAAAATGAAAATAAAATGAAATTTGAATTGCATTAGATTTAGGTCATTTGAAGCATGTCCCTTTACATGATCTAGTCTCTTCAGGGAGTGAGTTTAAGGACTTAGTCTCTTTTTAAATAAATAACATGCTAGAAATCTTGCATAAACATAAAGACTTTTCTACATGTATTTAAAATTGTAGGAGTTAGTTGGCGGCCACCCCAGGTGGTTGTAAGTCTAAGCTGTTGGGTGGTTTGCCTCTCTTGTGGAGGCAAACAAATTACCCATTTTGCCTTAGGGTAGGTTAGAGGTTGCTTCTCCCCTTTGTGGCCATAAGCATAATTCCTCCCTCTTAGGCATTTTTTAATCTTGTGTTAAGAATCATAAGTCCTAAATTCTAATGAAAATGCAACTCAAACAAACTAAATCAATTTCAAAATGTAAAGCCAACTATAGGATAGTTTGAGATGCTTGCTAGGTTTCTAGCATCGAGCATCTCTACTTATCTCCCATTTTGGCTTCAATAACTCCCTCTTTTGATCAATCCCATTTGATCTTCAACATAAACCAATCATTGATAGTCCTTTCCTATTGAAATCTTCGACAATGATCATTTACCTTAATCGAGAGTTTTCTAAGGATCTATCCTTAGGATGTAATTAACTATGGGCTTGCCCAGTAGGAACTTAACTAAACCCAATTTAAAATAAATCTTTTTACTTTTCACATAAAGTAGGGAAGAATCTACTACAGATCACATCATCCTTAGGAGTCCTTATTGAGGTGATTAAGTCCATTAAAGGGTAGTGACTTCTATCTTTTGAGATAGTACACTATTTTCTTGATGACATACTTGATCACCTGAATAAGTACATCACATGTCTGGTCATTAAAAAGAATTTCTATAGGTCTTGTTCTCTTTCATTTCTCATACATATTTGAAGGCGACTCCCATAGAATTTTCTCCACATTTTTAAATGACTCATTTGGGGATGGTTCCTCTCTCCATATTTGGTAAATGACCATTGTCTTTAAGTATCGATAGTGGGTTTGTACTTTGGTATGAATCCTAGACTATCCTTCTTTTCGTTGGCACTTAGCTCATTTCATTCTTGAGTTGAGTTAACCAACATCTTTAGGTTTTAGGACCGCATTCCTTGTTGGTCTTCCAAACCCCTTTGGGTTCTCCAATGGGTAAAATAAAATGATCTAAATAAAAAAAAGAAAACATCTTTAAGACTTCCTCCTTATCATTTTCATAATAAGGAAAGGTTCATCCTAAAATAATAAATCTTCCATAAAGAACTTTTGCTTTTCAAAGCACCTTTTAAAAAAATGCACTTAATAAAATATTTTCAAAATTTTGTTACCCTCATTTAACAATTATAATTGTTACATGTAGATTTTCAAAAATAAAACTAATAACATTTCCCAATAGCACAAATGAATATCTTCTTTGAATTCACTTTGATGAAGAATTCATTTTCAAAATAAAATGAATAATCATCCTTTCCAAAAATCACAATCATAATCATAAAGTTTTCAAAAGCACACATGAATTTTTCTATTCAATACACTCACTCTTATTGAATGGAAAGTTCATTTGTAAACAAAAACTTTCAAAAGACACATGAATTTTTTCTATTCAATACATCACACTTATTGAATGGAAAGTTTGTTTAATAAACAAATTAAAATTTTTAAAATAGCACAAATTCATTTTTCACTCAAATTTATTAAGAAAATTTCATTCAATTAATAAAATATATTTTAGGAATTCCCACTTGAACATATCCCACATATATTTTAAAGTTGGAATTCATCCCTTTCAAAAAATAATAATCACAAACAAAAATTTCATATTTCAAAAATAAAATTAATCTCCATTCTACATACTTAAATTTGTCGAATGGAAGTCCTCTTTTCAAAACATTAAAACTTCAACAATCATATTTCAAAAATATTTTTTCAAACATACAATTTGAACTTCATTTAGCATAATCAAATTTTCTAAGTGAAGTTTCCAAATCCAATCAAAATCAATAATCATATTTCAAAATTTTCTAAGCACTTTTTGGAACTTCATTTAACATACCTAAATTTGTTAAGTGAACTTTCCAAATTCAAAATCCAACAAAATTTTTCAAACATACATGTGGAACTTCATTTAGCATAATCAAATTTGCTAAGTGAGGTTTCCAAAATCTAAAATCAAAATCAACAATCATAATTCAAAATTTTCTGAACACATTTGGAATTTCATTTAACATACCCAAATTTGTTAAGTGAAATCTCAAAATCTAAAATCCAAAAATTTTCTAAAACACATTTTGGAACTTCACTTAACATACCCAAATTTGTTAAGTAAAGTCTCCAAATTCATATTTCAAAAATTTTTGAACACATTTGAAATTTTATTTAACATACCCAAATTTGTTAAGTGAAGTTTCTAAATCTAAAATAAAAAAAATCAATAATCATATTTTAAAATTTTTCAAAACATATTTTTGAAACTTCATTTAGCATGCACAAATTTGCTAAGTAAAGTTTCCAAATCCCAAAATCAAACATTTTCTAAACACATTTTTGGAACCTCACCAAACATACTCAAATTTGTTAAGTGAAGTTTCCAAAATCAAAACCAAAATTTCTCAAACACCTTTGGAAATTCTTTCCTTAGCATACCAAATTTGCTAAGGAGAAGTTTCGATTTTCAAAACCAAAATGAAATCAAAATTTTCAAACACACCATTTGGAATTTCATTTAGCATACTCAAATTTGCTAAATTAAATTGCTATTTCACAAAACCAAGTGGGACTTCATCTTTAGCATACCAAATAAAACACTTGAGATTCCCTTTTCATACCAAATTTTCTAAGGATCCTACCGTTTTCAAAAAATCATTAAACAAATGAAACACTTTGATTTGCTTAGCATACCTAAATGCTAAGGATCTATTTTAAAGAATCAACAAAATGAATTGTCCCCTTTGCATATTTAAATTTGCTAAGTGAAATTAATTTTCAAAATAAAATAATTTCACAAAAAAAATAATCATTTTTACTACTTTTACCTAAATTTGCTAAGTAAGTAAAAATTAAAATAATAAAACAAAAACAAAATCATTTTACCCTTACTTTAACATACCCAAATTTGTTAAAGGAAAGGGTCTTCAAAATCATAAATTCAAATTCAAAGAAAAAATGAACCTATGGAAGCATCTACCAAAAAAATTTTAACATACCTAAATTTGTTGAAGTTTGGATTCATATTCAAATCTTTTTCATCTCTTAAATCTATTTGAACCCCACTTAACACTTAAGTTGTTGGATTTCAAAATTTATTCAAAATTCAAAATCTGTGGAGATAAAATCATACAAATTCATTTCTCATTGTATATTCTTTTCTGATGATGCAGTGCAGTTCAATTTATTACTTTTGGAAATAGATGGTTCTCAGAAATTTGTCTTTACTTTCCCCCATAGTATAGATCTAGCTTTAGATCAGGTTGACTTCCCTCGTTTGGACCATACCCACTTGATTCACTTTGGCTAGATTTGAGGGGCATCACTTATGAGCATTCCCCTCTGCTAATGATGTTGACTAAAGCCATCATCGAATAACATACCTTCGATTCTAATTCTCTCCTCATTAAAAAAAATCAATACCACAACTTAAATATTATAGTAGATCTTGGTAGTTCAAGCTCCTTGCATTCATTCAGAGTTACTTATGTTTGATGTGAATATCACCCTACCTGTCAGTACTCTAAGAGTAGGATCCCTTTGGTTTCAAGGCTTGCCTACGACATTTGAGTATGGGACTAGCTAGTACTCCTATTACCCATATGTAGGAACAAGAACCATATGATCAAATAGTTCCACATAGAATGTAGGGAGCTTGGTGACTTTATTGACCATGGATAGTACACCTTTCCTCAATGCATTGATCACCCAATAAGAATCTATGGATCTACATGGTATCCTACTAGCATAAAATTTTTATTTTATTTATTCATTTAGATGAAGATAAAATTTTCAAATACAATTTTCTAGTCTTTGTAGATGGTCCTCTCTCCATCTTTGGTAAATGATCATTGTCTCCAAGTATCGATAGTGGATTTATATTTCATATGAGTCTAAAACTATCCTTCTTTTCCATTGGTACTTAGTTTAATTCATTCTTAAGCTAAGCTAGCCAACATCCTTTAGATTTTAGGACCTCACTCCATGTAGGTCTTAAAACCCCTATTGGGTCTCCCAATAGGTGAAAATAAAATTTAATAAAAAAAGATAACTAAAGATCTTTTTCTTACCATCTCTATGGTAAGGTAAAGATCATTCAAAAAATAAAGAAAGATAAATCCTTTATAAAAAAATATAGCTTTTCAAAAGCACTTCTCCAAAATTCTGCAATAAAAATATTTGCATAAAAGTTTCAATATATATATATATATATATATATATATATATATATATATATATATATATATATATAACTTAACCTCATCTAATCAAGATTTTTAAGCTTTAATCAAAACCAAAATCTTTTCAAAAGCACAAATGAATATCTTCATTCAATTACCCAAATTTATTGAATGAAGATTTCATTTCAAACAAAATAAAATCATATTTTCAAAGCACAAATGAACATCTTCATTCAATATACCCAAATAAATTGAATGAAGATATCATTTTCCAAACAAAATCTAAAATCATATTTTCAAAAGAACAAATAAACATTTTCATTCAATATACACAAATTTATTGAATGAAGATATCATTTTCCAAACAGAATCAAAAATTATATTTTTAAAATCACAAATGAACATCTTCATTCAATATACCCAAATTTATTGAATGAAGATTTATTTTTCCTAACAAAATCAAAAATTATATTTTTAAAAGCACAAATGAACATCCTCATTCAATATACCCAAATCTATTGAATGAAGGTTTTCATTTTCCGAAGAAAATCAAAAATCATCTTTTCAAAAAGAAGAAGAAGCATAGATAAACATCTTCATTCAATATACCTAAATTTATTGAATGAAGGCTTTCATTTTCTAAACAAAATAAAAAATCATCTTTCAAAAGCACAAATGAACATCTTCATTCAATATACCCAAATTTATTGAATGAAGATTTTTTGCTTTTTCAAAACAAAATGAAAAATCATCTTTCCAAAAAGCAAAAATAAACATCCTCATTCAATATACCCAAATTTGTTGAATGAAGATATAATTTTTAAATAAATCACATCAAAGTTGAAACTCAGTTTCAATATATCATATGTTGAAGTTGGAATTTCTTCCTTTCAAAAATTAAATTGAAGACAATCTTCATTCATATCAAATTGTTGAATGAACTTTTCTTAAAAAAATCACACCATTTGAAATTCCATACATTCCATATGTGTTATGTTTGAATTTCATCTTTTCAAAAGATAATCACACATAAAATTTATCTACTTAAAACAAAATTGATTTCTATTTTACATACCCAAATTTGTAAATGAAAATCTCCTTTTCAAAAAATCATAAAAATCAAAAACACATTTGGATCCTTTATTTAGCATACCCAAATTTGCTAAGTGAAGATCCTCTTTTCAAAAATCAAAATCAAAAGATCAAACACATTTGGATCTTTATTTAACATACCTATATTTGCTAAGAAAAGAATCCTCTTTTCAAAAAAAAAAAAAAAATGAAAATAAAATATTAAACACATTTGGAACTTTATTTAGAATACTCAAATTTGCTAAGTGAAGATCCACTTTTGAAAAATCAAAATCAAAATCAAACACATCTGGATTCTTTATTTAGCAAATTTGCTAGTGAAGATTCTCTTTCAAAATCAAAAGCAAAAAAGTAAACACATTTGGATCCTTTATTTAGCATACCCAAATTTGCTAAGTGAAAATCCTCTTTTCAAAAATCAAAATTAAAAGATCAAACACATTTGGATCCTTTATTTAGCATACCCAAATTTGCTAAGTAAAGATCCTCTTTTCAAAATCAAAATCACAAAAACAAAACACATTTGGAATTTTATTTAGCATATAAAAATTTGGTAAGTGAAGATCCTCCTTTCAAAATCATCAAAAAAAAATTAAACACATTGGGACTTTATTTAGCATACCCAAATTTTCTAAAGATTGTATTTTCAAAAAAAAATCAAAACCAAACACATTTGGATCCTTTATTCATACCCAAATTTCTAAGTGAAGATCCTCTTTATCAAAATCAAAAATCAAACACATTTGGATCCTTTACTTAGCAAAATTTGCTAAATAAGATTCTCTTTTCAAATCAAAATCATAAAAAACAAAAAACATTTGGAACTTTATTTAGCATACTCAAATTTGCTAAGTGAAGATTCTCTTTTCAAAATCATAAAAAAATTAAACACATTGGGACTTTGTTTAGCATACCCAAATTTGCTAAGTAAAGATTCTCTTTCAAAAATCAAAATAAAACAAAACACATTTGACTTCATTTAACATACCCAAATTTGCTAAGTAAAGACCCAAATTCCAAAATGAAAATCAACATTAGATTTGGACTTTATTTAGCATACATAAATTTGCTAAGTAAAGATTCCATTTCTAAATCCACACATGATTCACAATCATAAGAAAAACAAAGAGGAAATTGTTTTCAAACACCTCACCCATACCCAATCTAAGTGAGTAAATTATTCATAAATAAAACAAAATCAATTAACCATCTATTTAACATACTCAAATTTGTTAAGTAAAGGGTCCCCAAACATGAAAATCAAATTCAAATAATGGAAGCATATCTCTTTAACTTATTTGAACCCATTTTCAATATACACAAATTTATTGAAAATAGAATCTGAATTCAAAAATCTCATTTCCAATCCAATAAAAAATCTCTCTTCAAAATCAAAGAGCCCCACTTGACATATTCAAATTATTGAGTGTGGGTTCAAATTATAAAATCAAAATTCAAAAGTTAACAAAAAAGCATGATTCAAGTTTATTTTTAAAATTGCAAAACTGGTTCAGTCGGTTTCTCAGTTTAATTCAATTACAGTATAATGGATTTAAGTACATCTTCACTTTTCCTTTTGGGATGGATTTGGCCTTGGATTAGGCATGCCTTCCATAGACCGACTTTGCTCACGTGATTCATTTCAACCGAGGATTTGAAGGGGCCAGGATCACTTGTGAGGGGGTAGCCCTCACAACCGTTAGCAGGAGTGTGGTGACCGAGCACAAGCCGGCCATCCATGTTGAGATGCCATCTGATTTTAAATTTCCCCCTTTGAAGAGGAAGGTTGTGGTAGTTCTCACAGCAGTTGCAGTTACAATGCCAGTGCATCCA
The DNA here is from genome assembly GCA_021442155.1 of Cymbidium sinense. Taxonomy (NCBI): domain Eukaryota; kingdom Viridiplantae; phylum Streptophyta; class Magnoliopsida; order Asparagales; family Orchidaceae; genus Cymbidium; species Cymbidium sinense. Next base: position 33,173,934 of record CM038220.1, on the reverse strand, counting down.
GTGGTTCCCCTTTATGCCCTAGTACAGGCTATCACCCACTCGTTGGCTTCCTCCAAGGGGAAGGCTCCCCTATCTTTAGGGATAGTTTCTCCCACCTATGAGATAGGTTCTAGTTCTCGTGCTGCCCCTCCTTGTAGGACTTAGTGCCACGCAATCGATATTGCAAGATCAAGCAACATCATGACCACATAGCTAAGGAGCTAGAGGCAGTTTCTCTGTCTGCAGTAGAGGAGTTACCTAGGATGGCTTCCCCTTTGATCGTAGAAAATAAGTTTCATCCTCTCTCTCGATTTAATGGAGAAGAAGATGTTAGGAGGATCCTAGTTTCACCTCCACCTACAATATAGTATGAGGCTCCTATCATAGAGAGGAGGAGGTCATGCCAGCCTTAGATCAGTTCTCACCGGTGGCGGAGGCTTGAATGTCAGTGCAGGGCAATTTGATTTTCATTGGTCATCTCCATGATGAGCACATCAGGTAGGAGAGGGCTAGGGAGGCCCATGTATCAGTACAGATTACCAGCAGAGAAAGGAGGAGGTACAACAGCCAGTCAGTAACCTTAGCCCTCATCAATTTTTTTGATGTGCATGTCGGTCATCCATGGTATTGTACTGAGTACTACCCACCATGGAGGAGCTCCCAGAGAGAGTCGGTGGTGCCTCCACCACACCGCTCACTCCCCCATCTCAGCAAGATCCATCATCCTGTTCATAGGCCATGAAGGAAGCATCCAGGAAGAAAATTGGTGATCCATGGCCAAGGGATCCTATTCCATATGCACCATCGATTGAGGTGAGGCTAAGCTCTCTGCTGACATCTCTCGACCTCGCCAGTTGGTGAAGAGGAATGGTGAACTCGAGCATAGTAGTGTGCCATCACCACCACCACATCGGTATGGAGATAGTAGCGGTGAGGGGAAGGAGACAATATTGTCCCATGGTAGATCCTCTAGAGTACCACTCATGAGATCTAGTGATAGTCAAGATCATGTATCCTCCAGTGAGCATAGCCCTCATAAGATCAGCCCTTCAGTAATAAGAGAGGTTAGATGCATCTCTGTTCATGACAATAGTCCCATCACCGGTCTGCCAAGGTCATTTGTTCCCGTGTAGTTGGACCTCTCCCTCGATTATATTGTAGCATAGTATCTGGTTGAGAAGAAGGAGATCCTATGGTATGCCTAGTCTGACTTAGAGGAAGATAAAGTTAGCTTTGATCCCAATGAAGATGACATGTTGGAGGATTAGAGGTGCATATGGTTGACAGGGTTATCTCCTTAGGGATCAAAATGGAAGGTGTTGTAGTTGAGCGATGATACCCATGACCCAACACCTCCTCAACAACTAAAATAGAAGGATGATCAAATTGATAAAATGGGAAAGAGGCTTGAAGATTGCTAGTAGAAAGCACTTGAGAAGCCTCTGCATCCTATTATAGACTAGTCATTAGGTTGTTGCATGTCTTGGATCAACCAAAGTTACCTCAATGGGCAGAGCACTAGCTTGTATAAGAAGGTAGTGGATAGTACCTCCATTCAATAAAAAGGATATTAAATTATGGTTGAACAAGTGAGAGAAGGCAAGCGAGGAGGATCATCGGTTCCAAAGGGTGACCTACCTGAGGAATTTGATGCCATCCAATATCTAAGGGTTTTGTCCCTTCTTTCAAAACTTGATCATGGAACCCGCCATGCGTATACACTTTAGGCCTTGTTGCAAACTAGTGGTAATGATGCTTACTATTCTCTTTTTTTGTCGTGACTTAGTGGGATAGCTTTGATTGGTGTTGAACTCCCTAATAGTTCAATGAGACTTTTACTAAGTTGGAGCAACTCTTCATTAAGAGATTTGTTGGAGCTCGAAAATCTGTGATCTCGTTGTAACACAAAACTCGTGAGTCCCTCATTGACTATATTCTCGGATGGCATGAGTATGAAATACAAATGGCATCTATCGAACAACATGCCATTGAAAATTCTACTAAAGAATATTCATGGCCGGTCCTTCATGCTCAAAGGTTTAGGCTGGTCACAAGGAGAGGAAGCAGGTCACCTTTTCAGATCATCAACAAAGCCATGAGGCTATGAGTAGAAGCCCAGGCGTGTGGATAAGGGAAGCGGCTAGAGAGCAATATGAGAGACCTCATGCTCCATAGCCATCACTCTCCACCTCACCAGGATCTAGCCACCATAGCCTCCATGACCTCACACCTCCTCCTTAACCACATTCATTGATACACATACCCATTAGGTAGCTACCATCCACCAACTCTTTTGGATAAACTAAACAAACCTTATTCATTTAAGAGGGGAGTGTCGGAAAATCTTTAAGAACCTCTTAAAGAAACGATTTTCACTACGAGCCTAAACAGAGGAAGTGGGCAGGAGCAATGATCCTAACTTTTGCCCCTACCACTGCATGCTAGGCCATGTTTAGGAGGATTGCTTTACATTCAAGGACTGGCTTGAACATAGCTACAAGATAGGTGCCATAATTATCCCAAAGGAATACTTAGTGGAAGAACCATCCAGTTCCATTAGGGTAATCCTTGGGGATACCTACAATTCTCTCAAAACTAAAGAAGGTTGGGATATCTCCTTATCCCAAACCTCTAGAAACATTATTTCAAAGATCAAGAAACTTTCATTTCTACTAGGCCTTGAACCTCAACATCAAGGAAGGTTTGCAAGTTGCCAACAACTTAGGAGAGTAGCTCAGTGACCCATCATGCTGGGATAGCCAAGACAACCATCGACCGAGAGTCTCAGTCCCGTTCATTACTACTACTTGACACTTCTACTTTAGCTATCTCTTCCTGTAGTAGACATCTTCTATCGATGGATGTGGGCACCAAATCCCTCACCCCACTTTATTAGATTTCTACTATGTACCTCCTTCAAAATCCATGAAATCAAGGAATAAAGCTAGTTTGAATTACATCTGTCACTTGATGGGATGTCTAACTCTCTATTTAGAAACTCTTCAAGTCTAAAAAATAATTATAATAACTCGATCTTCCTCTTTTCTAATTTAGAGATGGACTTTCCTTCTCACGAATAATAGTTCACCTCTTGAGATAGACTTGGAATCATCGATTGGGTCCCATAGGAGAAGCTATGGGTGAGCGATGAGTGGGTAGAATCTTCCAAACTTCCATAAGAGATCAAAGTTAACCTCCATAGTGGCAAGGTTCTACCTCTAGGGGCGGCACCTCAAGATAAGGGAAACAAATCATTGGTTGAGAAGCCCCTCCACAGATGCTCCACCCTTGGATATATTTATGGAGGATTCGCCCAAAGTGGATTACAATGTCCTCTCTCACCTAAGAAAGTTGTCAGCTAAGTTAACCATATATAATTCCCTTTTCTTATCCAAAGCAATGAGAGAATCATTAATCAAGGACCTTCTTGATCTGGAAATATGCTTAGCTCAGCTGACCACTATTGGAGAGGAGACTCATTATTCAAGAGAATCCCAGGGAGTCACATTTACAGATGAAGACCTTTTGTTGAGGGACATGGAGCACAACCATCTCCTCTACATCACAGTGGATATGGGAAGACTCAGACTTTCAAGGGTTTTGGTTGATCCAGGTGCATTGATGGACATTATGAGTCTAAATACCCTTGCCTAATTGAAGATTGACATCTCTACACTCCGAGGAGATCAGATGATGTTGAGAGCATTCAATGAACATGGCGAGAGAGCTTTAGGCTCCATAGTGTTACCTGTGGAAATAGGTGGCTGAAAGACTGAAGCCAAATTCTATATAATTGATTAAATATTCACTTTGCTTTGCTTAGGCCTTGGATACATCAAAATAAGATGATTCCATCCTCCCTCCATTAGTGCATCAAGTTGAAGGATGGGATTGAATCTTATGTCAAAGGAGATGAAAAGCCATTTTTCGAGAGGTTGAGATATATGAGGATGCGACCTACTATCTTCCTCAAAATACATTTTCTTGAACTTGGTCAAATTCAAACATAAAAGAAAAGAAAAGAAGAAAAGAAAAAAAGAAAAAAGAAAAAAAAAATAAGTGAATGAAAGGACATCAAGAAGAATAAAGCGTGTTACATTCCACCCGTTCATTCATCATATGGACATATGGGTAGGATGACTCGACCTCCACCAAGTAGAGGGTAGAGGCATAGAGGTAGTGGAAGACCCCAGTTTTGCAACCAGAGGGGTTATGTTCCATTCACAGAGTACCCTACTATTACATATGGAATCTAGCTCGGAGGATGAGTCTCATGTGATTAGAATACTAGTCAACCCCTCTAAGCGGGTTTCAGTGGAGGTGACACTCAAGCCAGATAGCAATGAAGACCAGGCCTCCAAGCAAAGCATGAATGTATTTGAATTAGGTTTACGTAAAGTTATCAGACAGTAGTTGGGAACTTTAGCTCTAACCTCACTTTGATCTCAAACATTTGAAGGTTTAGTAGTTAAGGAATCCCCTAGGTCTTCCAGTGATATAGCCAAAAAGATTTCTATTGGGATCATCATCCTCAAGTCCAGAAGCTGTTGTAGAACTTGAGGATAATTCATATAAAGATTTAATGGAATTACCTTTTGACTGGTACTTTTGCCTTATATCTTCTTGAAGAAAGGTTTGATTCTTCCTTATACATGGTCCAAGCATGTCGAAACTTCAAGAGGCTATGGAACAACAAAGGGAGGGATGCATAATTAAGATCAGGAGTAGGATTTGGCACAATGGGTTCAGTCGATGACGATAATTATTGCTTAGTTGTCACCAATCATCTGGAATCTGATAGGTTCTTCTCCAACCACACTAACTTTTATGATGAAGTGTGTTTAGAAACTTTAGATGATCTAGATAATTTTCAAATCAAAGATGCACCTTCAAAATTTGAAGAGGAAATCCATTCAATAATTGACAAGCTTAAAGAAATCAACCTTGGGATGGAAGAGATCCATACATATACATCGGTTCTCTTGAAGAAGAAACCAATGACTTAGTTAGGCTATTGAGTGAGTTTAAAGATTGCTTTGCATGGAGCTATGAAGAGATGCCCAAATTAGCTCTTGATGTAGCAATCCACAAACTAGTAATAGACCCTAATGCTAACTCTATCAAGCAAGCTCCTAGATGCATGCGATTAGAAATCGAACAATAGGTCATTTTTTAAGTCAAGAAATTGATCGATGCTGGTTTCATCAGAGAAGAAAAATACCTACCGTTAGCTGTTGTAGTTAAGAAGAAATGGCCAAATTTGCATATGTCAATTTCATGGACTTAAATAAGGCATGTCTAAGGATGAGTTTCTCTTATATAGAATTAATGGTGGACATTGCCTCATCTCATAGTATTCTCCTTCATGGATGGGTCATCAGCTACAACCAAATCAAGATGGCCCCTGAGGATGAAAGAAACACTGCTTTTTGAACCCTGATCAGAATCTATTATTATAAGGTCATGCCTTTCGGCCTTAAAAATGCTGGTGCTATATACCAATGGGTCATGACTCAGATCTTCAATGAACTCATTCATCATCAAGTTGAATATTAATGATTTAATAGTCAAAAGAAAAGAAAAGGAAGACCATCTCTTTGACTTAAGAGTAGTTTTGAATGGTTAAGATAAATAACCTCAAATGAACCCGAAGTGTGCATTGAGTAGCTTAGGAAGTTCCTTGGTTTGTTCTGACACGAGAATAGAAATAGATCCAAAAGATCAAAGCTATCTTAGAAATGCCACCTAAAGTTCAACTCAAATCATTTTGAGGGTGGTTGGCATATTTAAGATGCTTTATCTCCAACCTATCGGGGAGTTTCAAGCCATTTTTAACACTTGTCAAAAAGAAATCCAAGTTCAAGTGGGATGATAAGTGTAGCATGCCTTGAAAGATATCAAGCGATTTGGTGAAGCTAGTTCTAGCCTATCCGGCATGATGTTGATCCTCTACGCATTGGATGACTCCCTTGGCTTTTATTATTGAGCCAATGAGAAGGATGCTCTCTACCTCATCATCGATCCTGAAGTGAACTACCTATTGAGAAATATTGCAGCTTTTAATCTTTGCATCCCAAAAGCTATGACACTATATGCTTTCTCATAAGGTGAACTTGATTTCAAGAATCAATCCTCTGATATCTCATGAAAGTCGACATTATCGGATGTTGGCATGTTGGTCCATTCTCTCATTTTGATACATTCATATCTCCGGTGAAAGGACAAGCACTAAGATTTCTTAGCGGCACACCACTTGTGATTCTCGCTTAGTGATGATCTCCACGATGAACAAATCATGAACTTAGGAGACAATCATTGGGAGATGTATTTTTTTTTGTGTTGCCTTTCATAAAGGAGAAGAACCATGATCTACTCTTCCAGGAAAGGCAGGGGTAGGAATAGTTCTCTTAACTCCATAATGTAATGTGATGAGATTCTTATACTATCTCTCTAATCCATGCACCAACTATGAAGCTAAAAATGAGTCTTTGATTGTCAGTCTAGAGTTAGGCATTACAGTGTGTGTTAAAAGCATCAATATCTACGATTCTCGTTGTCATCAATATTATTGGGTCTACAAAGGTTCTTAAACCAAGCTTCATCATTACCAGTATACCATGAGTTGGCCCAAATCCGAGGTCACCATCTACAAGGTTCTCGAGGAGAAACGTAGTAGATGCTTTGGCCAAACTTGCCAAAGGCATGTATGAAGATGAGTCCATTCAATAAGGGTCCAAAATAGACAAGTCCTATCCTTGTGATCTTGAACTCATGAGACTTTCTCTTGAAGGGAGGTTGCCATTTCCAAAAAGGATGAGGAGCTGGATTGGAGGCAACCATTCATGGATTACTTGATTAGAGGAAAACTACCTCAAGAGAAGTCACAAGCCCATCAGATGAAACAAAGAGCTCTCTCCTATGCTATCATGGATGGCACCTTGTACTAATGGTCTTTTGATCAAATATGGTTATGCTATTTAGACAAACACGAAGCCTATAAGATCATATGGGTACATTCAGGGTATGCATCAATCGGTCGAAGATGAAAGCAAAGATCAAGAGACTAGGATACTACTGGCCTTCGATGATTATAGAATACATGAATGTGGCTTGGAGATGCCATCAGTGTCTGGTACATGGTGTGGTCCTACATCAACCACCAAATATTCTACACCCTACATTGGCCTCATGGCCATTTGAGTGTTGGGGTATTGACATTGTGGGTCTGATCGATCCTCCTTCTTCCAAGGGTCGATTCATCTTAGGCGCCTACTTTTCCAAGTGGCGGAATCCCACTCAGAGAGGTCACTCGCATGTGCTCCATTTTTGAAACCATATCATATATAGGTTGAGGTGCCTCGATGAATTATATCGATAATGGATGCATTCAAAAACCAAGATCAGCTTCATAGAACATATTGATTGGAGATACTCTCTATTACAGGGGAAAATGGCTAGAAGCATTCAACAAAACTCTCATCCAATACTAAAGAAGACTCTTGATGACAATAAATGGCGATAGTGGCATGAGTAGTTGAAGCTTGTGGGCATACCCACATATAGAACTCCAACTCAATCTACTCTCCTTAGTGTATGGGTGCGCCATTCTACCATTAGAGTTCAACTCATCAATAAGGATAACAATGGGTAGTAAAATCACTATAGACCAGAATGCCAAATTACAGTTAGAAGAGCTCGAAGGTTTGGAGGAGAGACGCCTATGGGGGTGCCAAAATCTTAAGTTATACAAAGCCAAAATGATTCAAGCTCAAAACAAGCTGGTCTGCCCAAGAACTTTTCAAGTAGGAGAACTTGTTCTAGTTCTAAGGAGACCAATTGTTGACCATCAAAAGATGGGTGACAAGTTTGAACCCACTTGGGAAGGCCCTTTTGCCATAGAAAAGGCCTACAAGGAGGATCTTATTAGCTTATTGATTGTAAGGGGAACACCCATGCAATTAATGGGCTCTATTTGAAGAAATATTACCCATAAAATCATGTTTGAAAATAATCTATCATAAAAAATTCCATTCCAATTCATCAAAAAAATTCTCTTCTTTCGAAGCATTGTTTGCTTTCTTATGAATCTACCACGACGTGTTTAGGGTAGGTGTAAAAGAACCCAAGAGGCATCCTATCCTTCTTTCACAACACGAACATAATTAAACACAATTCCTCGGTGCTACTAGAATAGGTGTGAGAGAACCCAAGAGGCATCCTATTTCAACTAGCATAACTAAGTTAGGTGTAAGTGAACCTAAGCAGCATCCTTTCTTGTTGGGATCACAATTGCCATTCATGGTACCATTTCATCAAATTCCCCAGCATATTTAGGGTAGGTGTAAGAGAACCCGAGAGGCATCCAATTCTCTTTAACACAAACAAAAATAAAAATAAACACAAATAAAAATAAACAAATATCTTTTATCTCAGGCTATTTTGATGTAGAACAAGCCCACATTGGTACTCACTCATTAGGCTTTCAGAGTGGGTTGACATCTTTACACTTGCTAGTCCCAAGGTCACTTATCTCGATGTCCCCCACACTTTCTTCTTGACTTGACCATTATAAACCAATGAGTGCCTCATTAGTTTGGTAGACTTCACTGCGCAGCTAGTAAGCTACCTCATGTTGACTCTATTTAAGAGGATGTAAGTCAACAAGCTTTCTTCTTGAACTAGCCATCATGCATTGACTAGGTTGAATATATTTAAGGTTTAGGATAAGTCCCGAAGAGGCTCTTTCCTCTTGACTACTTTTGAGTCGATATAATTCCCCCAATGGCATTCACTTAAGAGTCCCTAGGATACACTCGTCAAGATGAATATCTACAATCGGGCTAGTAGGAGGATGTCCCTGCTTTCTTCAAGTCGATTGTCACAAACCGAAGCACCTTAGGTTTGATGTTTGCTATGCCGACAATAATCACCCGGGATACACCACTCTGTGATGTGAGTCCCCACTTTCTCCTTGAGTTGGCCACCAAATACCTAATTATATGATCTTCTCTGGGTTTTGAATAAAGCTATGCCCCTTCTCCAAGGGCACTCTATTTGGATCATGTCCATGAGACCCCATTTAGACACTACCCGTTATTTTGGATTAGACCCTTTCCTAGTAGCCACCCCTCGTATTGGAGAATTTATTCAAATGTGATTGTCCTTGGTTCAATAAATGAGATAGTCTAGTCGATATAAGCTTCTCAAGATGATCCCTCAAAACAAACAGGGTCCATAATAAATAAACAAAATAAACAAATAAATTAATTCACTTGTGGATTAGGAATTCCAGCCCACAGTGACCACTTTCCCAAGCAAACATCCTATCTTTAGGGTGGTGAGAACCCCTATAGAATTGCCTAATTGAGAGATATGTCCTGCCCAAGACTCTTCAGTCTTAGTCGGGTTCAATCTATTTTCCACAAAGGTTACCCCAATGGTCATTTCTGAAGATGTAAGTCTACCACATTCTTTCTAGCATGATTGAACCTGAAGCCCTAGGTTGAGTTGACATGTTACCTTTAATGTGTCAAACCGTTGTCTTTATAAGAAGATGTGAGTCCTCGAGCTTTCTTATCTAAATTGATTATAAATCGAAAGGCCCTTTGGTTGGATAGTTCTCCTCTAAGAAGTTACTCCCTTTGGATTGGTAAATCTGTTTAAATGGGATCCATCATAAACTAAGAAAATGAAATCAACTTGACTATTTGAGATTTAAGTCCCCAAAGACATTCACTCAAGATCTAGGTTGTGGACATATTATCTTGCTAATGTGTCACCCCACCAATCTTTTGTTCAAGAAGATGTGAGTCCCCATGGTTTCTTCCTTGAATTAAGCATTGCAAACTGTAAGGCAACCCCTTTGGTTGGATAGTCCTACTATGGGGTTGGTAGATTACCTCTTTGGATTGGTAAATCTGAGCTAGATGGAGGCTAACATGACCCCTACTCAGTGCTGTCCATCATAAATTGATAGGGTCCATCTCAAAATTCAAATTCTAAAAATTTGAAACAAATTTCTTCTAACCTCTCTAGTGGAGTAAAATTTGAAACAAATTCAACCCTCTTCCCCAGTAGAGTCAAACTAAACAAACAAAATAAATCCAATCAACCTCTTTAGTGGAGTCAAATTAAATCAAACAAATCAAATCAATCCGCTTCTCCCCAGTGAGATGCAAATCTTCTCTCTGGAAACCAACTCAATCCAACTTGAACTTGCTCCCCTAGTAGAGAGTTCACATTTTCTATCCCCAGGATCAAATTCTAATCCTCGCCAGATTTCACAACCTCTTTCCTTGGATGACTTGAACTTGCTCCCCTAGTGGAGAGTTTACATTTTCATCATAGTGGAGCACCAAATCATAAATAATCAAATCAAATCATTTTTCTCCTTAATGAGAAGCAAATCAAATCAAACCTCTCATCCCCAATGGATGACTTGAACCATTTCCCCTAGTGGAAGGTTCACATACTCAATCCCTAGTGGATTCCTCGTTCACTCTCTTATGTCTTTGGCATGAGTAGAGTCACATTGCACTAAGCTATTGATCCCTTCTACACAGTTGGGGAGTTGATCATTTTATTAGTGCTTGTGATCGCTCAGCTGTTGTTGATCATCTCACACACAATAAGTGATTCCTCTAGCCACTCACATTAAGACCCTTTGTTAACCTCACTTTTGGATTAGGTGAACACTTAACCTAACCCTAGAGACTTAGAAGAGTTAGCCATATGAATAAGTTTTGCCATAGGGGTGTTAGGATAACTTGCTTACCCTATAGGTTGAACCAAATCCTTACTTCCATCTTTCAAGTTAAACTTCAAATTCAAACCAACTTCAAATCCAAACCAACTTCAAATTCAATCCAACTTCAAATCCAAAATAACCTCAAACTCAAATCAATTTCAAATCAAATTCAAATCAATTTTCAACTCAATTGATTTTCTCAAATCATTCAAATTCAAAATTCAAATCATGAATCAATTCCAAATGATTGAAATTCATGATCAATTCAAATCCAAAGTCTTTCCTAAGCCCTTTGATTTCATCTCATGGACTTAACTCAAAACAAACTCAAATCAATTCAAACTCAAAAGATTTTCACATAACCCATTTATATTCTCATTTATATTCACAAATATAAATAAAATATAAATTCAAATAACCAAAACCAAATTCAAAACTCAAATCCAAATCCAACCTAAACTCTTTCAAGTAAAATTCTTGAACTTAGCCAAATCATTTTCAAATCAATCCAAACCCTTAGATTTTCTCTTAAAACAATCAATCCTTCAATCACAAATCAAATATAAACATAAACTTCAATCAACAAACTAAAATCAAACTAACCCAAATCAAACCCATGTTCAACCTTTTGAACTTGTTATCAAATGAATCAAAACCCATTTGACTCCAAATCACTTGCTGGATTTATATTTCAATCATAAGTTCCATATGTGAGTTCAACCAAACTTGAATCAAGCCTTGATCACTTGACCCACTTAGGCTCACTTGACCCAAAGTGACCTAAAGCACCTTTTGAGCCAAATTCTAATCCTACCCAAATTGGATTGAACTTCCCATCTAAGCCACATTGTGAGCAACAATCATCCTAAGATGATCAATCACTCAAATTGGTCAAACCAAGTCAAACCTAGCCTTTGACCAAGTCAACACTTAACCCAAATGAAACCCAAACGAGCCAAAATCCACCATAGGCCAAATTGATTGAAACCATTGATCTAAACCAATCTAACATCAATGATTGAACATGATGAAGCCATCAATTGAGCCAAACCAAGCCAAATTGGCCACTTGACCCAAGTTGACCCAAGTTGACCTAAAAAGTCAAAATGTGTCAAATCTTGATCTAAGCCAAATTGATTGCAACCAATGGGTCAAATTCATTCTAAATCACTTGTTGAACTTGACCAAAGCCTCAATTGGCCAACTAGACCCAACCTAGCTCAATTGACCATGAACCCAACTTGACCTAAAAGGTCAAATCAAGCCAAAATCAAACCAAACCAAAATTGATTGAAACCAAAGCTTGCAATATATTTCAAATGTTCAACCAAGCCTAAACCAACCCATGACCTAACCCAATTAGGTCAAATGGGTCAAATTGGTCAACTTGACCCATTTGACCTAAGTGAAATAAAATGAGATAAAACCAAATATAAACCAAATTGAACCAAACCAATGATACCAAAACACTTCAAATGGTCATATGAACTTGACCTAACCCAAGGGTTTGACCCAATTTGACAATTGGTCAACTTGACCCAAGTTGACCCATTTTGACCTAAATGGGTCACATTGAACCAAATCATATCAAATAAACTCCAAATTCATTGAAAATTAGCACAAGCCATTTTTCAATCATACCAAATTGCCCAAATTAAAATCAAAGTTAAATGACCATTTTACTCCCACGTCAAAGGGTAACCTATGATCAAATTCACTTGGAATTTGATCATATTCCAACATGACCACTTGACACCCTCCTAGTGGACCATTTGGACACCAAGGAGGGTAGTGCACATGACCCAATGGGTTCGGGTCAGCCAAACCCAACCCAAGGCCAAAATTGACCACCCCACTCAAATTTCTCCACATGGATAATCTCCCACTCTCATTTAACACATGTGCACCTCCACACTCCCACGCCTCTGCCAAAACTGAACCACATGGCACTCCTAACAACCAAAACAACCCTTTCAATCAGGGTAATTGGATCAAAATGATAAAATAAGCTTCAACCATCTAATTCAAGGAGGGGGAGATATACTCCCCCTCATTACATTCCAATCCGTCTTCCTTGCATTCGATTGAGCTCAGAGGATCAAAGGAAAGCATCCACAAGCTTCCCTAAGCATTTCTAAGCTCATTCAATTTTCCCATTCTCAATTTTGCTTAAGCCGAAAATAAGGGAGGTGAAGGAGAATTCCAACTACCCACCCTCAACAAAGTCCAATTCCTCTTGCAAGCCATCAAGGCACGTCGAGCTCATCCAAAGAAAATCCCAAGCATCCAAGCCATAAAGGGGAGTTAGACCAAAGCGCAAGCCATTGAAGCAAGCCTTGGTCAATTGGAAGATCCACTTCATCAAAAAGCTTGAAACCTTCAACAGATTTCATCTCCACTATGAAGCTACCTCCACCGTTGGAAGCACGTGATAGCCTCATGAGGTATGCTTCAAACCGAGCTATTGAAAATTCTTTGGTCCTTTGTGAAGGGAATTGTAATCCCATTGAATTTCCATTGGATGTGCTTCTCTTCTTGATGGTGTGGGTTGAATCTAGCCCAATGAGCTCAAGTGAGCTCAATCAAGCCAGGGCGGGACGCCTCGCCTCCGCGTAGGGAAGGGATGAATCATGGACCATCCATCCCACGTGTTTTGGATAGACTGTCTTGATTAAAATGTGTAGATCTGATGATTATTTCCTTTAGAGCCATGAGTTTTATCCTGGCCTTCAGATCTTTGATCGGACGCCTGGAGCGGTAGCATCACGTGACGCTGCATTGATTTGATAACTTAAATAACCAATCTCGCCATGCCACATGGAAAGCTCTTGTCAAGTAGCCCACATGGCCAGCAATACGTAACTGAAACGAAGCATGACCTATTAATCATAAAAACTTCCTAAATTCATAATTAAATGTGAAAAAATCAAAAAAATATAAATGAGAATTCATTTTAAAGATAATTCAGAGGGAACTCCAATAAAATTATTTTTAATAGATTTTGAATAGTATATTTTTCGTAATTAAGGTTTAATTAAAAATTTAATTATCCTAATTACTCCCTAATTAATTCATTAATCAATTTCGAACTTCTCAAGCATGTTTGGGGGGATGACTTCTGCCTCCCCCAAGTTTCTTAAAATTTATTAATGAGTTAATTAGGGGAATCAATTAATGAATCTCTAATTATCCCTTAATGAAATTAAGAGCAATTAAGCATCTGAATAGTAGTTTAATCACTTAATTGAGATAATTAAATATTATTTTAGTGAAGAGGAGGTTTATGGAATGGGTTTGAGATATTTTTCCTTTCTTCCTTAATCCAAACTAATTAATTAATCCCATGAATCTTAATTAATCTAATCAACATTCAAAATAAATCTAAACTTAATCAATCTCTTTCAGATCCTTAGGAGTTCAAGAGCATAAGTTAAACTAAAATCATAATCCAATTCATGTATGGTTGTTATGAAAATACTTAATTAAACTCTTTAGAATTAATCATTAATTGTGATCATTAGCATTTTTCTTTCTAGGTGCATTGATTTAAATTCCATGTGATTGCATATCATATCTGGCTCATAATTGTTTGGTTAATTATGTTAAAGTGGTGTAAAGGTAATTAATTTAATTTTCATAACTTAAACAAATATAAAATCAATCTAATGGTTCTAAAAATTAAACTAACTCACACATGAGAAATGGGTTAGGATCAACAAATTCTTTTTTTTCTAAATCAAATCAAATTCAAATTCAAAATAAAATAAAAATCTTTAAGCAATTTTGATTCACTTTAAATAATCTTATCATATAGGATTGTCCTTAGGAATTAATTAGGGTGAATGAAGTCAAATGCTTATATCACTTTATTTCTTTCCAAGCATGCTAAATGATTATTTTTATATGAAATCATGCATTCATATCTTTTGAAAAATCAAATTAAATGAAATGCTTTCCTTTATGTCAAATTGCATGTTTTTGCTAAAGTAAGAATATGAGTGGCTATTATCACTATTAAATCAAAAATTATTTTTAAACCTACAAATCAAACATTATAAATGAAGGTATGCTACTTATAAATACTTAAAAGCTTGTATGTGATTATAGCATAAAATGTGTTATGTGATTTTCTTCTCTTTTCTTATCATGGATTTGGGTAGGATTTGCAAAGTGTATAGTTCTTTTGAAAGAGCATAACACTTGCTTAAATCCATTCCTATCCACTCCTATGTTATGACTTAAGAAGGATCTTCACATTTACATATATCAATTGCATAACCAAATCAAACTAAAATATAAAAATCTTTTGCATGACTCTTCTTCCATTCATTTCTTTTTGTACATGCACATGTATTTAAGAAAAGTGGTATATTAGTTTGGACATCCAGGGATTGCAAGGCTTTAAGTAGCCCCAAGTAGGTCTTACACCTGTATAAAATAATAACTCTCACTTATGTCTTTCATACATATAAATGTGCACTTGATTAATGGATATAGGAGTCTCTCTTTTCAACTTAAACACAATCATGCATTCATGAAGCATCCAAATTTTCTTAAACAATATCTCTTTGCATTTATCATTAAGGTGTGCAAAGAATTTGTCTGACATATATAGATATGCTTAGGATCATTCATATGCATGGTATACATGTTGGAAATAAATAAACTATGTGTTATGCACCATGTGAAGCCTTGGAGCAACCAAATTCCAACCAAGCCAAAGGAAGGAAGGAAAGAAGCAAATCAAAAATAAAGAAATGAAGAATGAAGAAGAATGAAGAATGAAGACTCCCCATAACATGAATTCCTTCTAAATTGTAATTATTCATTTGTAAACTGGGTTGTATAAGGGTAGAGCTCGGCTACCCACATTTCTTTTCGGGTTTGTGTGTGGAGCCCGACCACAAAGCCCTTTTATTCTTTTACACTAGCTTGTTTGATATTTGTTTAGCTTGTGCATTAAGATGGCATGATTTTCTCTAGTTTCTTCATTGATTGATGAATGACTTGGATGTGATTAGGCTCTTTGGGAAAAATAAATTTTCTATCCAATTAATCAACTCAAAATTAAAAAGTTAATAACTCATAACCTCAACTAAAGCCTAGGAAATTAATAAAGAAAATAAAAGATTTAGCAACACCTTAGCTGGATGTTGTATGTTTCACATCATGCATAAAAATCATCTTGCTTCACTCTTGCTTATGGAGGGCTTCCACCTTTGCCAGAGAATATGGCTTGACCTTTGAGAGCCATGGTGTAAACACACCTCCTTCTTGTTGATTTTGGCCCATAACCAATTTCACATGCATTAGGCATATGAATCCCATAGCCCGTGTCAAATAAATTGTCCAAAAATGAAAATAAACTTAACAAAATTTGCATTAGATTAAGTCATTACTCATGCCCTACATGATCTAGTCTTAGGGAGTGTGTTTAAGGACTTAGTCTCCTTTCTAAATAAACAATAACCTAGCTATATTGCAAAAGCATAAGACTTTCCAACATGAATTTAAAATCATAGGAGGAGTTAGTTGGCGGCCACCCCCGGGTGGTTGTAAGTCCAACAATCAGGTGGTTTATCCTCTCTTGTGGAGGTAAACCATATACCCATTTTCTCCAGATTTAGGTCATGCTTTGGCCCTCACAAAAGCTCCCTTCATTAAGGATCTGAGGTTGCTATTTTCCTTTATGGGCTATAAGTATAAATCCTCATCTCTTAGGCATTTTCATGATCTTGTATTGTGGTATTGTAAGCTTTAGATTTCTAATAAAAATCCAACTCATACAAATAATTCCCCTCAACTTCAAAAATGTAAAGCCCAATCATAGGATAGTTTGGGATGCTCACTAGGCTTCCTAGTATCATGAGCATCTCCTACTTATCTCCTTTTGTTTTCGATAATAACTCCCTCCTTTTGATCAATCCTACTTGATCTTCCAAAAATAACCAATTTATTGATAGTCCTACCTTTGAAATCTTTAGAGACAATAATCATTTACCTTAATCAAGAGTATTCTTAAGGAATCTGATTCCTTAAGATGTAATTAGCAATGGGGGCTTGCCTCCATAGGGAACTTAATGAACCCAATTTAAAATAAACCTTCTTTACTTTTCCATGTAAAGTAGGGAAGAATCTGGTACATTCGAAGACCCATCATCCTTATAATTCTTAGCCCAAGTGGTGACTTCATGATAAAATTGGTAACACCACAGCATTTTCATTTATTCATTTAGATGAAAATATTTAAAAATAAAATTTTATTGTTATAGTTCAAATATTTTGAAAATTTTGATGCTTCCATTCATTTCATATTTGAATTTAATTTTCATTGTTTGGGGATTCTTTATTTAACAAATTTGAGTATGTTAAATAAATTGATGTAATTTTTTTATTTTGGGATTATTTTAATAAAATGCTAGAAATGAGATGTTTGAAAACAATTTTTTTCTTTTGCTTATTTGTTCATGATGTGTATCATGTGTGAATTTAGAAATCAAATTTTTACTTAACAAACTTGTGTATGCAAAATAAAGTCCATGTCTAATTTTGATTTTAATTTTGGAAATAGATCTTTACTTAGCAAATTTGGGTATGCTAGATATAGTCCAAATGTGTTTGATTTTTGTTTTGATTTGAAAAGAAGATCTTGAGTTAGAAAATTTGGGTATGCTAAATAAAGTCAAATGTGTTTGATTTTGTTTTTGATTTGAAAAGGATATTTACTTAGCAAATATGTGTATGCTAAATAAAGTCCAAATGTGTTTAATTTTATTTTTGATTTGAATAGAGGATCTTTACTTAGCAAATTTGTGTATGCTAAGTAAAGTCCAAGTGTGTTTAATTTTGTTTTTAATTTGAAAAGAGGATCTTTACTTAGAAAATTTGTGTATGCTAAATAAAGTCCAAATGTGTTTGATTTTATTTTTGATTTGAAAAGAGGATCTTTACTTAGCAAATTTGTTTATGCTAAGTAAAGTCCAACTGTGTTTGATTTTGTTTCTAATTTGAAAAGAGGATCTTTACTTAGTAAATTTGTGTATGCTAAGTAAAGTTCAAATGTGTTTGATTTTTTTTTGTTCTTCTTGAAAATGAGATCTTTACTTAGCAAATTTGGGTATACTAAATAAAAGTCCAAATGTGATTTTGAGTTTGATTTTGGAAAAGGGATATTTACTTAACAAATTTGAGTATGCTAAATAAAGCCCAAATGTGATCTTGAGTTTGATTTTGGGAAGGGGATCTTTACTTAGCAAATTTGAGTACTAAATAAAGCCCAAATATGTTTGGTTTTTGTGTTTCAATTTTGGAAAGATGATCTTTACTTAGCAAATTTGTGTATGCTAAGTAAAGTCCAAATGTGTTTGATTTTTGTTCTTTTTAAAAAATGTGATCTTCACTTAGAAAATTTGGGTATGCTAAATAAAGTCCAAATGTGTTTGTTTTTTTAAGCCTCCATTCAACAAATTGGTTATATTGAATGAAGAGGCTTATCTTCAAATTTCTAATTTTAGCAAAGGAAGAAACTCCAAGTTCAACATATGTAAGATATATTGAAATGAAGTTTCAATTTTATGATGTGATTTTATTTGGGAATGAAATCTCCATTCAATAAATTTGGGTATATTGAATGAGGATGTTCATATGTGCTTTTGAAAGATGATTTTTTTATTTTAATTAGAAATGAAATTTTCATTCAATAAATTTGGGTATATTAAATGAGGATGTTCATATGTGTTTTTTGAAAGATAATTTTTTTGATTTTAATTAGAAATGAAATCTTCATTCAATAAATTTGGGTATATTGAATGAGGATGTTCATATATGCTTTTTGAAAGATGGTTTTGATTTTATTTGGAAATGAAATCTTCATTCAATAAATTTGTGTATATTGAATGAGGATGTTCATATGTGCTTTTTGAAAGATGGTTTTGATTTTATTTGGAAATGAAATCTTCATTCAATAAATTTTGGTATTGTGGTGAAAAATTTCTATAAGGGAGTCGCCTTTCAAAATTGTGGGGAGAAATGAAAGAGGAGCCCTTACAAAAATTCATCTTGGTAAGATGCCATCCAGATCCAAAAATATACTTATTCGTGATTATACATCATCAAGGTATAAAATACTATCTCGAGAAGATAGAAGTCACTACCCTTTAATGGAACCAATCACCAATAAGGACTCTAAGGATGATGGGTCCGCATATGTATAGATTTCGCTTTTACATGAAAAAGTAAAGCAGGGTTTATCTTAAACTTAGTTCATTAAGTTCCCTACAGGGGCAATCCCCCATAGTTAATTACATCCTAAAGGATAGGATCCCTTAGGAAAAATTTCTTTTAAGGTAAATGATCGTTGTCTTTGTAGATTTCAATAAGAAGGACTATCAATCGATTAGTTTATGCTTGAAGATCAAATAGGATTGATCAAAAGAGGAAGTTATTATTGAACCCAAAATGAGAAATAGGTAGGAGATGCCCACGATGCTAGGAAACCTATCGAGCATCTCAAACTATCCTAAAATTGGGCTTTATATTTTAGAAATTGATTTAGTTTGTTTGAGTTACATTTTTCATTAAAAATTTTAGGACTTAAGATTCCTTAACACAAGATTAAGGAAATACCTAAGAGGTGAGGAATTATGCTTATGGCCCATAAAAGGAAGAAGAATCTCAAAACCTAAATCTAGGGAGCTTCGGTGTGGGCGGAAATCACAACCTAAATTTAAGGCAAAAAAAGGGTAATTGGTTTCCTCCATAAGAGAGGACAAATCACCCGACCACTTAAACTTACAACCTTTGGGGTGCCAACTAACTCCTCCTATGATTTTAAATACATGTAAAAGTCTTTATGCTTATGTAAGATAGCTAAGATATTTTTATTTAGAAAGAAGCTAAGTCCTTAAACTAACTCCCTAAAGAGACTAGATCATGTAAAGGGACATGCTTTAAATGACCTAAATCTAATGCAATTCAAATTTCATTTTTTATTTTAATTTTTGGACAATCATTTTGACTCAGGCTAATAGGATTTTTATGACTAATGCATGAGAAATCAAATTATTGGCCAAAATCTAAGAAGGGAGGAGGTAAGCTTCCACCATAGCCCTCAAAGGTCAAGATGGGTTCTCTGGCAAAGGTGGAAGCCTCCAATCAAGAGTGAAATATGATACATTTGTGCATGATATTATAAAGAAATGCTCATCTAGCTAAGGGGTTGCTAATTCTTTTATCTTAATTTTAATCCTAAGCTTTAAGTGAGGTTATGAGTTTTTTAATTTGAATTTGAATTGTTAAGTTGGGTGAAAGATTTATTTATTTTCTAAAGAGCCTAATCCACATCCAGGCCATATATAAAGCAAGGAAGAAACTAAGAAAATCATGCCACCTAATGCGAAAGCTAAACAAATCATCAAATAATTTATAAAGCTAATCATAAAAAGAATTAATGGCCATTTGTGGTCGGGCACCATCGCACAAACCCAAAAATATCAAATATGGGTAGCTGAGCTCTACCCAGATTACAAATGAATATTATAATTTAATTCATTGTTATGGGGGTCTTCAAGCTTTATTCTTCTTTCTTCTTTCTTCTTTTCTTTTATTCTTTAGTTCCTTCTTTGGTTCCTCCTTTGGATGGTTGGAAGTAGATGCTCCAAGGCTTCACATGGTTCATAAGATGGGAATCTTATGACCAATGGTTATCCTAATCCTCATAACAAATTATTCCAAAATCCTAATTATATAAATTTTTACATGAAAGGAAAAAGAAATCTAACTAACACAAAAATAAAGGTTAGTTAAATCACACCACACAAATCCCAAGCATGTACATTAGACTTATCACCCCACACATGGGTGACTAAGTCCACCTGGCCTATGGATTATGCTTAGGGGTATAAAGCACCTGCAAGCAAAAAAGCATTTATATTTTTATTTATGATAAGTGCCCCTTAAGAACAATCCCTCAGAAAAGAATAGTTAGACTAAGCCGTCCTACCATTCATTCTAATACAACACCTTAACATCTAGTCTAAATATATATCACAAAACAAAAAATAACATCAAACAACAACCTCTAACCTAAGGCTAGAAGTGGTGACTTAGGCTAATGTGTGTGCTTTGAAGGTTTGTGTGGTATGCTTAGACTTTGTTCAAATTTTCTAAGTGTGAAGAACATGTTCAACTTAGAGGAGGGTTTCATTTAAGTTGTTTAAGTTTTGGGTTGGTTTTATTTCTAATTTGTTTAAGTGAAACCTATAATTAATTACTAGTTAAAGAGAGGAAAGAGAAGGGAACTTCTCTTTCCTTCCCTAACCTTAAGTAATTTTCTAAAGTAGTTCATATTTTAGTTTCATTTAGGTGAATGTTTTGATTACATCTTTTAATCAATCCTAAGTTTAGACAAACTCTAAACAAACCTATTCAAAAGAAAGGCATTTTAAGATTAAATAAAATGAATCAAAATTCACATAACACACATTACTTAACTTCTTTCCCAACATATATAGCATGCATATGGATGGACCCTAGGAATATATATACATGCAAATGAGAGTAGTTAACACACTTTATGATGCATGATAAGTAATTCATTTAAGAAATGTTTAGAAGTTTAATATGCATGATTTTTCTTAAGTAAAAAAGGCTTTCCTTATCCAAAATTTCACATACATACATGAAAGTAAGAAAGGCATAAGTGAGTATAGCACCATTATTAACCATAGGTGTAAGGTACAAGACCTACTTAGGACTACATAAAGCTTCACAACCTCGGGGTTGTCCAGACTAATATACGACTTTCCTTAAGTACAAATATGAATGTAAAATCAATGAAATGAAAAATGAATAGGCAAAAGTTGTTTAATAGATTTGTTTTGTTTATACAATTTATGTATGTAAGTGTAGGTAAACTTTCTTAAGTGATAGCATAGGGATGAATAGGGTATGAGATTAAGTAAGTGTTGGGTTCTTTTCAAATGAACCCTACATCTTACTAACTCCTATTCAAAACTATGCTAACATGAGGAAAGAGAACCTATGCTAAGCATACTTTACAATCCATTACATGCAAGCTTATGATTAAAGTATAAGAATAACACACTTTCACATTTGATATTTCATTTATAAGTCTTGAAAATAATTTGGATTTAGTAGTGATAATAGCCACTCATATTTTACTTTTGCCAACACATGCACATTTGACATAAAGTATACAATTTCATTTTTAAATTTGAAACATGAAATTATGAATGCATGAATCACATGACATACAACTTAACATGTTGGGAAAGATCCAAAGTAATGAAAGCATGTAAATAAATCACTCACTTAAAAGACATTCTTATAGAATTAGAAAATTTAGAATCAAAAGTGAATTTCAAAATAATTTTGTTTACTTTGAAGTTTGATTTAATATTAAAAGGTGAGAGATTTTTTGTTTTCCATTCATTTGTTTTGTATTTTTGTTTAATTTTTAGATAATTAAATCCATTTTAAGCATTGATTAGGTTAAGGTATGAATTAAGTAGCTTAATTAACCCTTACCTACACCACCTTAGAAAATTAACTAAGTAAACCAACCAATGAGATGACATAAAACCCACAAGGAATTTAAATTTGCAATGCACCTAATAATGAAAAGGCCTAATGCAATTTGGCTCACAAAAGTTAATTAAGCTAAGGGGTTTAACTTAAGTACTTCTAAAACATCCTTTCACACATGTGAATTAGGTTTTAATTTTCTTAATTAAACATAGGTTATTAAACACCTAAGCATCTACCCAAGGTAGATTAATTAAGTTATGGAACTTTTTTTTAGAATTTTGAAAATTGATTAAAGGGGTGATTAATGAGTTAACCCTAAATTAAGAAGGGATTAACGAAAGACAATGGGGTTTAGGGAATAGCTTAGGGGAAATGCTTCGTAAATGCCTTACTCACTGGATTTGTCCTTAATAAAACCTAATCATAGGGTAAATCCACTAATCTCACCTTAATTACTCTTAATTACATGAAAGGGGTAATGGGAATGAGCAATATTTTCCCAATTGAGCCCTCAATAAATCTCAAGAAAATTAGGGGAGGCAGGTCATCCCTAAAATGAACCCTAGAAATTTGAGATTAATGACCAAATTAAGGATAATTAGCTAATTAAGATTCCCAAAAAACCCAAATTTAGAGAAAAGGGTAATTCAAAATCTATTAAAACCATTTTAAAAATAATCTAGATGGAATTATTTTTCCATAGCATATTTCCTTTTATCTTTTTGATTTTTCTATGAAGAGTTATGCTTTTTTGAAGATCCATGGATTAATTAGGAATTAATTAATTGCTTAACTAATCCCTGCTTAATGCTTTTACGGACGTGGTGGTCGACACGTGTTGTGAGGGTGTGACTTAAACTTCACATCCCAAATGGTGCAACGCTAATATCATCGCGATCAAAGATCAGGCTAAGATTCACCCGCAATTTTAAAAGGGTAAATGAGTTACTAAATGCACTAAATAATCTCAACCGTCCATCTAAAATGTGCGGATGGATGATTGAGATGAGCTAACTTCTTCCCTGAGGATCAATGGAAACTGTCCATGATCTAAGGGGAGATCTGAGCTCGATCTAGCATGGAATCATACAAAAAGCAACCAACACCATCTAAGCACAATTACAAACCTATCCAAGTGGATTTCATTCCATGAATTTTTCTTTCACAAAGGACCAACACCTCCTAAGCTAAGTGGTCAAAAAATTCTATACCTCACCAGTGGTGATCACCAATGCTTGAGATCGATGAGGTAGCTTCATCTGGTGGTGACAAAGCCTTGTTGAAATTCTTAGGCCTTGGGATTGAGTGGATCAATGGGTGGACCAACACTACTTCACTTGGGCTTTGGCTTTGATTGTTGATCCTCCCGCTATGGGAACTCAATGTGAGCTTGAGTGAGCGAGATTGGTCCTTAGAGTGTGTAGAGGAATTGGAAGGATATCAAGTGTAGAAAGTTAGGCAATTCACTCCACCTCCCCTATTTTTGCACTATGCAAAACTGAGAAGGAAGAATTAATGAATTCAAATCCTATCTAAGAAGCTTGGGAATGCTCTAAGGTGGTTGCTCTGGGTTCCTAGGCTTCAATCGATAGTGAATCCATTAAAATTTCATTGAATTAAGGGGAGTATATCTCTCCCTATGGCAATCAGACGGCCGACACCTCCTTTGCCATTTTGATCTAATTGCTGAGATTGGAGAGGTTGTTCTAATGGTTTTGACTGCACATGGTCGTTTGCTTGGTGGATTGCCAACTTCCCATGTGAATTTAAGGAGGGAATTTGAAACTCAATTTCAAGCTATGTGGTCAGATTGTTCTATGGGCCAAAACCCAAACCCATTGGGTTGGGTGCACCACTCATCACTAAGTCCCCTTGAGCTTTTAGGAAAGTCTCAAGTGAAGAGGGTATGACCAAAATACAAATGGTCTAGGCCAAAATTTATTCTATGGCCTAGGGGTAAAATGGTCATTTTTTATTTTTCCACTTTGGACATATAGAAACTAGATTTGGCCAAGTTCCAAGAGATTTGGAATCCAATTGATAGGGTTTGGCTCATGTTGACCCATTTTGGTCAAAATGGGTCAACAAGTTTAATCGATCAAATTGGGTCAAACCAAGGGTTGGGTCAAGTTTGTATGACCATTTGAAATATTTTGGTGCCTTTGGTTTGACTCAATTTGGATTAGATTTAGTTTTGGCTCATAAGACTTCATTTAGGTCAAATGGGTCAAGTTGACCTATTTGACCCATTTGACCTATTTAAGGTAGGTCAAGGGTAGGTTTAGGTTAGGTTAGTCATATGGAGTGGATTGGTATCTTCATTTCCAATCAATTTGGGTTAAGTTTAATTTTGGCTCAACATGACCTCTTTAGGTCAATTGGGCTAGGTTGGGTCTAGTTGGCCAATTGAGGCTTTGGTCAAGTTTCTCGATTTGGGATGGACTTGACCCATTGCAATCAATTTGGCTTAGATCAAGTTTTGATACATTTTGACCTTAGGTCAAAATAACAATGTGTGCCAATTGGGCTTGGTTAGGCTCAAATGTTGGCTTGGTCAAGTTCAATCATAAGTCATGAGTGAACTTAGATCAAAGGTTTTAAACAATTTGGCCTATGGTAGATTTTGGCTATGTAAGGTTTCATTTTAGGTTAAATGTTGACTTGGTCAACCCTTAGGTTTGACTTTGTTTGACCCAATTTGATTGATTGATCATCTGATGATGATTGTTGATCATGGGATATATGAGTTTGGTTCAATCCAATTTGGTTAGGATCAAAATTTGGTTAGGGAATTTAAATGATTTAAGGAAATTTTAATTTGAAATTTAATTTTTTGAATTGGATTGGATTGATTTATATTTATATTTCATTTATATATGAGAATATAAATGAGGATATAAATAAGTTTTGAGAAAATCCCTAGGATTTGAAAAGGTTTGATCTTGATCAAAATTTAGGTTAAATCTATTAATGAAAAATTATGGGATTTAAGGGAATTTCAAGGATTTTAAATTTGGAATTTAATTTTTGCCTTTGATTTGATTGATTTGTATATGAGAATATAAATGAGAATATAAATAAGTTTTAAGAAAATCCCAAGAGTTTGAAAAGGTTTGATCAAGGTTTAGGGTTGATTTTGGCTAAGTCCTTTAATGAAAAT